>CM054183.1:91864570-91919570 GCA_028829895.1 Sinotaia quadrata | reverse complement strand
GACATTTTCCACGTATATCAAATAGTCACGCGTTGCTTGTCAAAACATGACATATACCTTGTCGAACACTTTGAGAGACATCTTAGACCTTCTGCTGACATGAAAGATTCGACAGAAAGTAAACAGAAAGGAAAGCAACAGTATATTAAAACTCATTCAAGTGGACAGAAAGGAAAGCAACAGTATATTAAAACTCATTCAAGTGGACAGAAAGGAAAGCAACAGTATATTAAAACTCATTCATGTGGACAGAAAGGAAAGCAACAGTATATTAAAACTCATTCGAGTGGACAGAAAGGAAAGCAACAGTATATTAAAACTCATTCAAGTGGACAGAAAGGAAAGCAACAGTATATTAAAACTCATTCATGTGGACAGAAAGGAAAGCAACAGTATATTATAATTCATTCATGTGGACAGAAAGGAAAGCAACAGTATATTAAAACTCAATCATGTGGACAGAAAGGAAAGCAACAGTATATTAAAACTCAATCATGTGGACAGAAAGGAAAGCAACAGTATATTATTACTCAATCATGTGGACAGAAAGGAAAGCAACAGTATATTAAAACTCAATCATGTGGACAGAAAGGAAAGCAACAGTATATTATTACTCATTTATGTGGACAGATTCCCAGAAGAGCAAGCGGCACGTTAAATTCTAGAATTAACAGCGAATTATGTAAGAGGAAGACAATAGCTGGTCACTCCAAGTCGCGTCAGCTGTCGATTCGGACGTGTACGTTGCACGTTGAACTCGAATGTCGTTATTTTCAGGACGAGATCTGATGTGAAAAATATTCGATAATGTCGACGTGTTACGCTCAAAATAGAAACTTGCAATCAAACCATTCGACAAACAAAACTGATCTTTGACCTCACCTGCCGACTATGGTGGAGGCTTCTAAGTCTCAAGTCAATATACGGCGTTTTCTAACCGTGGTAGAGAATATAAAACATCTTCATGCTTAGCAACATTTTCTAACAGGTATGTAAAACTACAGCTTCATGCTTAGCAACATTTTCTAACAAGTATGTAAAACTACAGCTTCATGCTTAGCAACATTTTCTAACAAGTATGTAAAACTACAGCTTCATGCTTAGCAACGTTTTTCTAACAAGTATGTAAAACTACATCTTCATGCTTAGCAACGTTTTTCTAACAGGTGTATAAACTACATCATAGTGCTTAGCAACATTTTATATATATTAACTAGCTCGACTGACGCGATCATTCAGACAAACATTAACAGAAACATTAAAAGTTACTTTTTTATTTATATACTGGAAAATACCAGAGGATATCGACACCATTTGAGAATTTACACTTGAATTACGAAATTCCCAGAGAAACAAGTACAATACCAGACGAAATCAGGTATTGTTTCAGAACTTAAAATTTTATTTACGAAAATCCCAGCGGAAAACATGAAATTCCTAGACGCACTAATTATTTCAGATGGTACACATTTCCACTGAAATATCGCTTCTGCAATCTAGAGTTCTAGACAGTCAGGTCCATAACACGTGCGTCGTCTTGGTCAAGGGATCAAACACTTCCTACCTGAACTATAACTGGCATCAAGCTTTGATTTGAAAGCTTTCCAATCCTGCGGCGTCTCCTGCCAATTTTCTGCGAGATGTATTTTTGGTTCTGTGTGAAATTTGTAAGTGCTGGGTGTATATATTGTTCACCCTGATATTATTATTATCAGACACTTATTTAGTTCTCGTACTTGTCTTTCTTAGCAGACTAATAAAACATCCAGTTTTAAAGCTTTCAAACAAAATAAGTTGAGACTGAGGTTCAAAGTCGTACACCTGCATAATGACGTCATACTCAGCAGTTTCTGACAAATGGATGTCTGACACTGTACAAAAAAAAATAAAAATTGGTTCGGCTGAAGGTCTCTCTTCATGAGCAAACTTCAAATTATCATATGCTTTATACACCCGGTACAATGTTCTCGGGTAAAGATAAGATCAAACGTGATCAAAATGGCAAGAGATCGCATGCATTAAATAATCATTCCGCTATTACAAACTACTCGAAACATATTTTATAATTTGTTGTGGCCTGCATCCGAAGACAGTACAGAGTTAGATTACTGCACATTAATTAATATGTGTTTAGCTTTATGTGATGCTAATTACCACCTACCAAGTTATCGTCTTTCAGTGTGAACACTCCCTGTTGACTCGAGAATGATAGCAAGTAATTTAGTTTGCTAGATTCTTTTCCCAGTGTAAACGGCACTTAATACATTGTAATTCCAACCGCCAAGAGATGGGTCTATAGCGCGCGCAGAGTGGAATGGGGAACCAGTCACGCACGTAAATAGGGTCGATTCGTCGCATATAAAAGCTTATCTATCGGCGGATGACACCATCGATCCGTCGTTCCTACAATCCTTACCTATCCACTCATGAAAACGATAGTTGTTCGAAAACTGATATATTTGGCGACTCCGAATAAAACACATAGATGGTCACTTTCAAATACCACCGGACGGTGCTGGCAGTTATGCGTGGATGGTCACGCTAAAAATACACCGGACGTTTTACGAATAGAAACATTGGAGGTCACGCTTACATACACGGGACTGTTGGGAATAAAAGCATTTAAAGTAACGCTTAAACGCACCTGAAGTTTGCGAATAAAATAATTGTAGGACACACTTAAAATGACTGAACCGTTGCGGATAAAACCATTGAGGGTCACGCTGGACTGCACAGGAGGTTTGCGAATAAAAAAACATGTAGGTCACGCTTAAATACACCGGATTGTGATTGTGAATGCAACATGGGTGATCTCGATGAAATACACCTGGCGGTAACAACAAAACAACAACAAGAAAAGGTAAGAGAGCAAAACAATCCCCAGCATGCAGTTGCCAATCAAATTAACGTTATGTAGCACATATTAATACACGGGCGGTTGTGAAAGAATCATTGGTTGTCACTTAGTATGTTGAGTTTTAAGGAAGGAAAGCGTGGAGTTACGTACAAATTTCGGGCGGTTACGAAGGAAAGCGTGGACTTAGGTACAAATTTCGGGCGGTTACGAAGGAAAGCATGGACTTAGGTACAAATTTCGGGCGTTACGAAGGAAAGCGTGGAGTTAGGTACAAATTTCGGGCGGTTACGAAGGAAAAACTTCTGGTTACACAGAGCACCGGCGAGGGCCCATAATTTTTTTACTTTGATTAATTTTGGGGTATAATATGCTTTCTTATTTTAAACAAAATTGTGTTTATGAAATGTAATAAATCAAATTATTTTCTTTAATGGTTACTGCTCTACTGACTTTTGTTAGTTTACTTATTGTGTATAAATTTTAATAATTTAAATTAAGAATTGCAAAACATCTTATATTCGCTTTTTAATTACAAATCAATAAATCCTCCTTGTATTTCTTTTCGCTATATTTCTTTTTGTTCATGGACATTAAGGCAATGACACAGTAATATATTTATTTGCTATAAGAAAATAATGGTGTTAACTAACCATAATGTAGGAGATTATAACTGCTTTTCGCTCGGACGTAATAGGATTATGCGCATTCCCTACTTTTCATCTGTGATTTTCGTTTAACTGATTAAAGGCATTATTCTGGTGAAAACTTAAAAATCTCCAAGATATGCATATTGCAAATTTGTTTTCACTAAGTTATAAAACTGGTAGAGCTTGAAATAAGTAGCCTGCAAACTGCATCGACTCACACATACACACACACACACACACACACACACACACACACACACACACACACACACACACACACTTACATACTCAGACACTATCGGACACACAGACATACGCACACACATACACAAACACTATCACACACACACATACGCACACACACACACACAGAAATGGAGAAAATAAATCAAACAAAACCTAAAGCAGCTAGCATCTCCTCCTCACTTATGCATCAACCCCCCCCCCCCCTCTCCTAAACACATCTTTCGTTCACAAGGAAATACTAAAACAACAAACATGATTATTGTTAAAAATAAGAAAACGTAAACCAACAGTAATTCCACACAACACAACTTGTAATAATAGCAACTAAGCAGGACTGTTCCGATACAAATTCCTTAGTACAGGTGTTCTAACATTGTGTTCCTATTTGTGAAAAACACACCATTAAACTATATGGCGACCTACAAGACACCTTTAGTTATGGTTACAGTTACATACACACCATTAAACCTATGGTGATATATGGCGATCTACAAGGCACCTTAGTTATGGTTACAGTTGCACACCGTTACAGATGTGCCTTTCTTAGTTGTATGTTACGTACACTCTCCTTGGCGTCGTTTCTCCGCGTCACGTGCTGTAGTTATATTGTCTCATGATGTGCTCCATGACAGATGTGCCTTTATTTGTTATATTTTGTACACGTAATTGCATATGTATGTGCTTATACCCAACACTAATTTGGTCACAATGTGACCTACACTCCCTTTCAACGGGTGTTCCGTCTTTGCACAGAACTGTCGTTTGTGTTCACAATGTGACGTAGAGTCCCTTACAGCTAAAGTAGCATCCTTACAGGAAGTTATATGTTGTAGTCACAACGTTATGTTACGTACTCGCTATTATAAGTGTATGTATAACGGTAAGGTCGACTAAATGCGTTTTTATGCATAATTTAATTATATAATATTTGCACCTCACTCCCCCCAATAAAGAACAAAACAAAAACAAAATCAAACACGAAACAAAACAAACACAAACACAAAACAAAACAAAAACAAAACAAAAAAGAACAACACCAAACAAAAAAACAAAAAAAAAACCCCACCAAACAAACTAAATTTAGAGCCTATAGCTCTTTACTGGAAGCTAACCCCAAATCCTACAGTCAAGAATTTTCACTGCTTAGCACCTGCACGCTACCGCAATGCTTATCGATTTGAAATGGAGTTCTTTTCTGCGTTTTAAACATCATTATTTTGCGCAGAATCAAGTTAAATGTTTTGAGGTTGGCCGTTGGTAATTTATTAGCCACATCAGTTCAAAGAAAATATCTGCTAGCGGGGAGATGAACAGGTTGGGTGAGCACAGCATGAGATGTCCATATGGCACAGCTTACTTGTCACTGCAAGCGCCTTAATGCTGTGTTCAGAACGTGCGAGCCCAGCCTCATTGTTAGCCGTAAAACGATTGGCCGAATCCTTATTGCCCCTTTTCAATGGCATGGTTGGAAGATTGTTAATATGTCACAAATGAACCGCGATGAAAACACATATTTTTCATTTTCATTTAAACGTATATTTTATGTGGTTGTGCTTTCGTTAGCACTTTGCTGGTTTTAGATTTCTGACTGTTGATAACTATGTCACAAAGAGGATGTGCCACACTACACGCATCGGGTGTGTACCGGATCCTGGTGGTTTGTGTACAGTGACACCTGAAGATTGCGCACACGTTCAGCTAAAATAAATGTAGAATGGGTCCTAGAGGTTCAGGTAGAACACCTCCCATATGACAATAGAATACCACCTACAGGTCTGAATAGAACATCACCTACAGGTCTGAATAGAACGCCACCTACAGGTCTGAATAGAAAAAAACACAAAAAACCAACCTAACAAAACAAGTGTCCCGAAATGAACAATCTCAACCTGTAAAGAAATGAATGTCCACAAGCTTTATTTGCACGCATACTTTAACCCTTTACTTGTTAACATTGGTCACCTGAGCCCAAATGGTGACTAACTTCAAGTTGCCAACCCTTCTGAAAAAGTGTTGCGGCCTGCTATCTTAGACCTAAATGATAGAACCGGAATGGAAGTATCTCCTGATTTCCAAGCCCTTTCATCACTTTTGTAGAACCAGAGTTCGGGTTACCCCATGATCCCGGAGTCAGTCTTGAAGCTACATCCCTATTCTTGCAGCATCTTGACACAGAGTACTGTTCCTTGGCAGTTACCTTTATCCCTCAGCACTACACACACATCAAAGCAATCGTTGGTGGGCTGAAGAGGAAGCATTGGCTGCTAAAGAGAGCACTTCATGAAAAGACGCTTTCAGATCTTTCTACCTAGCACACGCTTACAGAAAAGAGCACCTCACAGTTGGAGTTTTGTAAGTAAGCACTGTTTAAATTGATATCTGAATATAACATTGTCTTATTGATATATAATCTGATTTACCTGTTAGTACTTAATGTATTACGTACTATCATTTCATGTCAAAAAGTAATGGCAGACCTTGAATCCTACATCCTAGTGCTCCACACTCCATTAATTAGGCACATACATATTAAGTCGTTCTAATTGGAAGACTACAATTAAATATATAAATAGTGAAGAAATCGCGTACACTTCCGATTGCAAGCATTAAAGTAATCTTTTTTTTTAAGACTTACATTTGGAAATTTAAATAGTGAAGAAATATTTTCACCCTTAGTTAGAACAGCGTCTTTATTTACTTTTATTTCGGGAAATACATTCGAATAAATGCAATTTGGGAATATGTGAGTTTTAAATAAATCATTAAGAGTTATAGACAAGGGTTTGGACCTAAGAAAGCAAAAACAAAATTGAAATCAAATACACCTCCACGTCATGTCTTACATCACATTCCATTTCTTATTCCACCATCACCACCATCACCACCACTACCACCACCGATCCCCCCCCCCCCCCCCCCCGGCCACATTTTCATCTCCTCTCGAGACTTCAAGCTTCTCTCTTCATTGGTGTTGTTTATGTTTCACTTGGCTGTTTATCACGAAATCTTGTCTATAAACATGGGTCGCGTTCAAGTAGCTTGCTGACTTGAATGTGTAATGGATGACGTAAACGAACTTTTAACGTCACTCCCCGCACGCGTGCGTTATTATGACTTTGAAGGCAAGAACCGTAAATTAGCATCGCACATTGTGTGTGTGTGTGTGTGTGTGTGTGTGTGTGTGTGTGTGTGTGTGTGTGTGTGTGTGTGTGCGCGTGTGTGCGTGTATGTTGCTCTTAGGACATCAAGGAAGGAAGAGACCATACAGAAAGAATGTCTGAAGTGTACTTCTGTTGCATCAATATGCTGGAAATGTGTCTTCTAGCGTGCATTTTGTGTGTGTGTGTGTGTGTTGTGTGTGTGTGTGTGTGTGTGTGTGTGTGTGAGAGAGAGAGAGAGAGAGAGAGAGAGAGAGAGAGAGAGAGAGAGAGAGAGAGAGAGAGAGAGAGAGAGAACGTGTTTTCTTTTTCATACTTTAGTCTCTACTCAAGGGACAAATCTAACAAACGATGTTTCATCCGGTAAGCCATCTCTCTTCCGGGATTTTGAAAGAAACCAAGCTTGAAGGGGAAAACACCCAAACAAACAGAACTCATTCGTACAATAAAAATATAAACATGCACACTGGACATATTCAAGGACATATCGCAATGAGAACTTCGTTGTGTCTGTATGGTGCCTGACAGACGTATTCAAGGGAGATGATTTTCGTGAACAACAATGAACAAAGCAAAACATCGCAACTGAAAGTATACAGTTAGCGGAAATATTTACATTATATAGATCTATACGAAACTAATGTTATAGCTGAAGTATACAGTTAGCGGAAATATTTACATTATATAGATCTATACGAAACTAATGTTATAGCTGAAGTATACAGTTAGCGGAAATATTTAATTATATAGATCTATACGAAACTAATGTTATACCTGAAATGTACAGTTTAGAAAGGTATTTATTTTTTGAAAAAAACACTTCGCCATCTTTTAACGATTGTAGAAAAGTGACCAAACCATTTCAAATATTACCTTACTCATAATCGAATCAGTTAAAATCAGTTAAATGTGTATCTGAATCCTATGAACAATACAGCAGACAGGAAACAAATCCATGAAACAAATCCCTGATACAAATGTCAAGTCACGAGGTTACTAAACAAGCGCTTTGACGTCATACATCTGTTCCAAAACATCAAGAACTCTGAAAACAGTATTCAAACACATGCGTCAGACAAAGAACATTGACATCATACTAACGTCCTTACTACATCAAGAATACTGACGACACTTCTCACCATAAGCACGTTCTTACTACGTCAAAAATATTGACGACACTTCTCACCATATATACGTTCTCACTACGTCAAGAATACTGACGACATTTCTCACCATAAACACATTCTCACTACGTCAAGAATATTGATATCGTCTCACCATCTAACGTTTTCACGACATCACCGATGACAGGTCTCATCATACAATCGTTTGCACTGGATCACTAATGACATGTCCCACCATACAAGCTTTCTTCCTACACCAAGAATGCTGATGTCTCACCATATATGTAAGTTCTTACAACACCAAGAACTCTGGCATGTCTCACCATGTGTATGTTCTTGCAACATCAAGAACTCTGACAACTGGATTTGTCATGTGTTTCAGATCATGAATATTAAACTTAAACATTGCAATCTTATTCAAATAAATATAACTGAATTAAAAGATTAATGCATACGGGATCAAATCTTTGACTGAGACAATGGGGTGGGGGTAAGATAATAAATCTAGATATTTATATTCTCTGCTGTTGTTCTTGCGGGTGGACGACACCTCAATGTCAAATGATGACTCACGACAAAGGCAAGCAGTCACGTGGCGATGATAGTCTTACTAGTACAATGTCAGGCAATAGCCAGGCTGTTCCTTTGCAAACATTGGTGGACAGTACACGTGTGCTGGCTTTGGCGAATGTCCGTCCAAACAGAATTGCATTTGTCTCCACTAAGGACGTGGCTGCTTCCAAACAAAGAAGCGGATTCCCACCCCAACCCCGACTCCCTGGCACATGAGTGAGCAGTTGCTGAGGTACATGATGTCAAGAATGGTACACCACCGTTGGCTCTGAGGAGTGTACTCGTAGTTTAGCACTCCTACTTTCAAACAACATTATTTAAAACGTTCAAGTAGTAGTGTTTGAAAGGAAACAGTGCAGGAAAACGTGTGTTTACAACATAGTACCTGAAACACATTTTCCCTTCCTAATCCGTTTCATATTCATTCAGACCCTTAGTCAAGATCACACGGGTGGACAATTATATCTTCTATGTTCCCCAACAGTCACAAAGTATAGTTTTTCTCACTATGTTAGAATATTCTGGGCCAGCCAGACAAACAAAACATATTGTCCAAAGCCTCTTACAAAGGGAACGAATATATTTTATTACAAGTGCAGTTGCACCCATGTACTAGATAAAACATTCTGACGTAGAGTAGGTGATAAAGCGTTCTGATATCGACGTGTATGTTTGTATGTGTGTCAGTGTGTGTATATGTCTGTTTATATGTGTACGTGTGTTCCACTATCAATCTCTACTGGGGATACTGATCTGCACTCTTGTGTATTTCAAACGTTTGTGTACCAATTCTGGAATTCTGCAGTATAGGTCATTCCCAGGCGTATGCATCAAGCCCTCCAATTAAGGCTTACAACATATTAAAAGCATGTACTTATTATTACACGAGGGAAAGGAAGACTTGTCATGTCTGTTTTCACACGAGGCAAACGAAGTCTGTCATGTCTGTTTTCACACGAAGCAAACGAAGACTTGTCATGTCTGTTTACACAAGAGGCAAACAATGACTGTTATGTCTGTTTTTGTTTCACACGAGGCAAACAAGGACTGTCATGTCTGTTTTTCTTTCACACGAGGCAAACGAAGACTGTCATGTATGTTTTTTTTTCACACGAGGCAAACGAAAACTGTCATGTCTGTTTTTATTTCACACGAGGCAACGAAGACTTGTCATGTCTGTTTTTCTTTCACACGAGGCAAACGAAGACTGTCATGTCTGTTTTCACACGAGGTAAACGAAAACTGTCATGTCTGTTTTTCTTTCACACGAGGCAAACAATGACTGTCATGTCTGTTTTTCTTTCACACGAGGCAAACGAAGTCTGTCATGTCTGTTTTCACACGAGGCAAACGAAGACTGTCATGTCTGTTTTTATTTCACACGAGGCAAACGAAGACTGTCATGTCTGTTTTCACACGAGGCAAACGAAGACTGTCATGTCTGTTTTCACACGAGGCAAACGAAGACTGTCATGTCTGTTTTCACACGAGGCAAACGAAGACTGTCATGTCTGTTTTCACACGAGGCAAACGAAGACTGTCATGTCTGTTTTCACACGAGGCAAACGAAGACTGTCATGTCTGTTTTCACACGAGGCAAACGAAGACTGTCATGTCTCTCAGCACACTCAACATTCAAAGAGTGCACTAAACCGAGCACTGGAAATTCGCTATTATCTTTCGTAGATAGTTTCAAATGCATTATTCATTTGTGAATTCGGAAAACAGCCAAATATTGCTCGACTGCATGGATTGATGAGAGATACGCTGGAGGAATTGGCTGACGTCAAAGATGGTAATCAGCCAGTCGATCGTTAGAAGAAACTTTGCTTTCTCTGGAGATGCCACGTTGTTATGTATTCATTTTATTTATGTATTTATGCTTTTTATTTAGTTGTTATATTTTGGTTCATCTCCATGCGTCTCTTGAATAGAGGATTTTATCTTAGTTTGTCCTTAGAAAAAATATACAAAGCTATTTCCATTCTAAATCATTTTCACAACTGTTGCATTGTATTCTAGGTAAAATATATTGAATGTGAAAGATATCTGTGTTGATAGATAGACATTACTATAGAAAGACTGCTAGATATATGGATAGAGATACTGATATAAGGAAATAAAAAAAGACAGACATATAGATATATATGTAAACAGACGGACAGACAGGCAGATAGATAGATAGATAGATATAAGGCAGGCAGAAAGATAGATAAGCAGATTGATGTACTGATGCATGGATATGCAGATGGAAAAGGAGACAGAGAAGGAAAAAGAGAGAGAGAGAAATCGACAGAAGAGGAAGAAGAAGGAAAGAGTGAGAAATATTTGTATAAAATTTACGTGGATTTTTTTGTTATCACTTGAAATCTCGCAGCTCAAGAACAAAATCTTTTTAAAACAGAGAGATGACTTGCGCATGAACTATTACAAAATGAAATAACAAACTCGATACGCTTAGAGCTACTAAGAATACAACAGCATCTGCTGACTCGAGTTGATATTTTCCCCTCATGTGAGTGGAAAACAAGGCACCTGTAAGGAATTGTACCAAAAAAATCTTTCGGATAAACATTTCAGCTTTACAAGCATTCAGAATGAATACTGATTTGTGTAATGGAAAGAAGGCTCTTTATTCAGAATTAGTTTTGGAGAAAGGTTTAGTGAGACAATATACCACGACCACCATTCATCATCATCATCAATTATAATCTTAGTTCGTTTTACCAAAACGTCTTAGCGAGTTGAATGTTTTCATGTCTTCTCTCTCTCTCTTTCAATCATACTTTTAACGCCCCAAAACAGCGAGTTAAATGTTTTCATGTCTTCTCTCTCTCTCTCTTTCAATCATACTTTTAACGCCCCAAGACAGCGAGTTAAATGTTTTCATGTCTTCTCTCTCTCTCTTTCAATCATACTTTTAATGCCCCAAGAATGATTTTTGTTGTTGTTGAAATAAATGAAATTCGAAGGAGAGAAATACCCCGACAGTAAGACATCGTAAATATCGCCACATCAGGTGACCGACCTAATTTCATTTTAAGGAAGTGTAAGTGATTTCATACTTTTAGTGTAAATAAATATGTTGTTGCCGAAAACATATCTTAGATTCCTCAATCAGCGAAGCAGTATTTCTTGTTATCAGAAGTAAACTTTGAATCTGTGCGTATGAAAAAGTTTGAGCTATGTACAGGCTTCGCTATGTAATGCATTATGACGAGGGTAGTTTCATGTCAGTTCGAAATATATGCATTCTGAATTGAGATTTTATTTCGGTCAGTAGCAGAAAATAGTGCCTTCATATTGACGATGCTATAAATCTAATGTCAGAGACGATCCTTCGAACAAGAAGTTTTTTTATTGGTCAGAATATCTAAACCTCTTCAAATATATCCTTTAGTTTAAATAGCACTACGCCAATAATATTCATGTAATTACTTCCCTCTTAGTCTTATTACGTCCTCCTCCTCCTCCTCCTACTACCTCTCCTGCTACTACTGCTATTATTATTATTATTATTATTATTATTAATTATATAATTAATTCGATAATTGTTGCCAATTATAAATTAGTTGTGAACTTTGGTCTAAGAACCTCACCAGAATTCGGAGAGATCCAACATTCTTCGGATTATGTGGGCATTGTTGGAGAGCTGCTTTAAGCAGTGGGGCAAGTCTGCGATTATCTGGAACTTCAGACATACAGCCCAATTCTATGATCACCAGTGTTCTCATTTTTTATTCTCCCAACTCAGCCCCTGATTCCATATTTTTATTTAGATTATCTGGTACTTCAAACAAAGCCCTCTTCAGCCCAATTCTATGATCACAAGTGTTCTCATTTTTTACTCTCCCAACTCAGCCCCTGATTCCATAGATTTATATTACTTGTCTATGATTTTCATACCTTTTATGATTTATAAAAGTTTGTAAATAACTTTTCTATATGATTGTGGCTGACGTTTTCGACTTGCTGACATCTTGAAAGTTCGACATTTGTGTGGAGATTACGGAGGACGAGTTGTTCTTCTTTCGAAGTCTCACAGAAATGTTCCTTTCTGTTGCTGTTACCTCTTTCGTTGCGATGACGTCTTCTGCTTCAGTGACTTCTCGTGCTTTCAGTGACCTCTTATTTTCAATGACCTATTTTCAGTGAGCTCTTATGCTTCAGTGATCTCTCCTGCTTCAGTGACTATTGCTGTTTTCAGTGGCGTCTTCTATTGCAGCGACCTCTTCTGTTATCAGTGACGTATTGTTTCAGCGACCTCTTCTGTTTTCAGTGACGTATTGTTTCAGCGACCTCTTCTGTTTTCAGTGACGTATTGTTTCAGCGACCTCTTCTGTTTTCAGTGACGTATTGTTTCAGTGATCTCTTCCATTGCAACAACTAGTTGCTGTGTTCAGGCGATGTTGTGAATCCGACTTTCTCGCGCTGTCTCCTCTGCACAGCACTGCACTCTTGGCCACTTCGTGAGTGCAAGCTGATGAATACTGCTCTACCTAGATCCTCACAACGTAACAGGACCGGTTCACTCCACGAACCGGAATTTTAAGAGTCTTAATGGTATTTGTCTTGAGGGATTGGATTGTGTTAAGTGCCTCCCGATCTTTCGCGACTGTGTAAACTCGTTTGTCGTAGTCATTTACACGCTGGTTGTCTAGTTGATGGCTATTTTTTCCTAAGACGGTGTCGATCGTTAAACTTGCGTATCTGTCTGCTCACAATATTATCTCCCTTTTACACGTGCGGTTTTGCTTTAACGTGCCAAAGTAAACGTACAATAAAATGAAGATTCCAAAACCTGGCAATCTCTAGGCCTAGGGGAATGCTCGGCGCTTGTTTGTGCTTTGCTGAACGGATCCTTCTGTAAACAAACGTGTTAGAGTAATATTATTGTACCTCTCTTTTGTTGTTGTTTTGTTTTATTCATTCATACTCTTGCGTACGAATTCGCTTTGCATATCACTCACTCACTTTTGCCAATGGTTTACTTTATTTTTGTTGTCGACAGTTTGAGGAATTGCTCCACAAATTACAGTCCCCCTAGAGTGGACTAGCGTACTGTCTTCCCTCCGTCACGGGGGGGGGGGGGAGATAACTGATAGATAACTGGGAGATAGCATCATTGTCTGCTGTGGCTGATTACTCATGTCTTGCTATACTTTAAACGTATTAGGAACATAATCATATTGGACATATTTCTGTGTATTAAGCGCGGGCGTTTGCGTGCGTGCGTGCGTGTGCGCAGGCGAGCGCACTTTGTGCCTACGTGTCAGAACGAGTGAGTGTTTTTAATTTTAATATTTAATTGCACTGTGTGAGCATTGCAATTAGTGTGGGCGTGTGTATTACAATATGCACATTTGTATTCTTTTTATTGTGCTGAGCGCGCATGTGTGTATCTGTATGCGAGTGTGCTCCCGTACGCGTGAGTGTTTGTGTGTGCGTCGCAATGCTTGTATCGTTTTTGTTATTCGCTTTACACTTGTCTCTTCTTCCTCACTCTGCCATCGCTAAAAGAAAGGAAGAAAGAAAAGGAAAGGAAGAAAAAGTCTACCTGAAAACACAGGAAACATCATCTTTCTTAACAATCCACTGTTGTTTCCCCCACCCTTTCTAAAAATAGAAACAAAAATTTGCCGCAAATGCCAAAATAAACTGGTGTCGGTCCGTCACACGGACAATCAAATAGCTTGAGTTTCCTCCCTTACTAATGGTCGGAAGACGTAAGCTTGTTTTTCTCTGATGACGTGATAAAATGCCGGAAGAATAAAAGATTGCAAAGTAAACACTAAGTATTATAAATGAAATCAAGGCATAAAATGGGAGAAAAATGCAGCTTAATTATTTATTTTCTTAATTCTACAGTTGACATCAATCGATTTTTGACTAATGGTTTTAATGGAATGTTAGCCGTGTCACCCAGTACAAACTCTTTAGTTCTTAGCATATATATTTGTAATGCATTATACGTTCCATTAATCCCGCCTAACCATTTAAGGATGTGTATAGAAATTAAGCAGAAAGAAGTGGTTGGGTTCTTTGCTGTCATTTCTAATCATTTTCAAGTAATTAGCGTAAAGTCGGGTTCATCTTGCTGGGGAAGAATGTCATCAGTCTTGTAAAAAAAGAAGTTTGTCTTTCTTTTCTTGTTATATCATATTGGTGGGTGAATGCAACTATAAATGTTGGCATCATGTGCAATAACCACTTCTCTCACACCTCTGCAGACTTCATCATGATCCAAAGCACAAATGTCGTGAGACAGACAGGTAAAAAACCAGACCTCTGTCACACTCAAACAGGTCCAGATAGATGTACATAGCAATGAGAATTAATAGAGTCTAATGGACACCAGTAGTGCATTAGTACTAAGAAGAACAGTTGTACGCAGTAGACTGAGTAATCAGTGTGATGTACACAAGAAGCGCATTAGTACTAATAACAACGCAGTAGATTGACCAGTTTGATAAACACCAGTAGTTCATTAGTACTGATATATACTTGTGTACCCTGTAGATTGATCAGTATGATAAAAGCTAGTAGTGCAATAGTACTAATAACAAACAGGTTTAAGTGGCAAGGCAGAATTTCCTTCAACACCCTTAATAAGTTCAGGGGTGGAAGTAAATAATCATATAATTGAATGTTGGATAACTTTTTTTGCCTTTTCGCCTTTATACGTCTTACTGCAAGCTTTGGGACATTATCAGAAGGCACCAGAAATCCATGCAACCTGACAATTCTGAAAGCTTTATGAATGGACAATATAGAACCAAATGCAAGAGTTGGAATTTCAGTAAAACAGACTTCGTAAGCGCAAAACAGTTACTAATAGCAACGACAGATAAACTAAGACATGTGTAAGGCTGCCGATGCCTAAACAACGTCAGATAATTAAGTTGTCCCTGAATAGAGTTCGAGGAAATTCGTTTTCTGCTTATTTATTTTTTTTTTTTTTTTACTAATCTTCGACTTTTATTTATACAATGCAAATCACTAAGGTATGGTTGCTGCTAGACCCCACCATTGATAACTTGGATCTTTATGCTGACCCCACCATTGATAACTTGGATCTTTATGCTGACCCTAACATCGATGATTTGGATCTTCGTGCTGACCTCATCATTTGACCCCGCCTTTAGTAAATTGGATCTTTGTTTTGTTAGCATTTTGTATTTATGATGAATGACCGCTGAGTAAAGCAATTTGACTTATACAGAGATTTTCATGCTTTAGTAACATCTTATTTTACAACTTTTCCCATAAAATACTTTTTAAAAATATCAGTGATACCAGATGTCCGTAGATTAAATAATGCGCGCCATTAACTAAAAATAGTAACAATACCGGCAATATGTTAAGTACAACACGTTGTCACATTAAGATCTTACAACACGTTGTCACATTAAGATCTTACAACACGTTGTCACATTAAGATCTTATAATCATTTTGGTGCAATGAGAACAAAAGTTATATTTAAAAAAAAAATTGAAGAAAGAATAAATATTTCAAACAATATTTTTATATTATCAGGTCGAATTGAAAGCACATTGACACTGTTTACAAGTGTATGCGAGTAGGTGCATCGCTGTATGAGTTTAAGCCGTTTCACAATTAAAAAAAAAAAACTAACTTGAGTTCAGATGCTTAAGTTGTTATTTCGTTGTTTGAAGTATTGCTTTCTCCCAAAGCAAATATTTTACTCCGCTCTGAAGGCAGCGCTGGGCATGTGCTTGGCAGGAAAAATGGCGCTGGAAAACTATAAACAAACGCTATTTCGGTTCGCGCACCGACGCCATTTTGAATTGAGAATATAATTATACGGTGTCTCCTAATCATGCCTTCGTCATTTCTTTCCTTGACGTCTGCTACAGGTCTGCTGCTATATAAAACTTTGTAATATTAGGCACACTCTCACCCACTGACGGAGGGCGGTTGAGGGTGTGCGACCTTTTTCACCCCCTTCCGCCAGCCCTCCCGCCTTCCACCTCGGAACGCAATTTGAGGCTGTGTGGTCCCACTGGGGCACTTCAGATGAGAGAATGTCTGATGACGAAATGATTACTGCAAGCTCCAGTGGTGACGTAAAGCTGCTCTCGAACTTACACAATAACACACCCTGTTATCACAGCCTCTTAACGTCATAATAATATTTATTTCAAAGTATGAACACCACACGCCTCCAGCCTCTCATATCAATGGATACCTTGTATCCTCAACACTTCTATTATTAGCAACCACTTAATATTAACGCCTCATATGCAGCGGTAATATAGCTGCACTTCTGAAAGTGAACCGATATCTCCGAAGAATCCGGTTCCCCATATGCAGAAATTAAAATGCGCCATCTGTCTGTACTTTTTCATATATGTCAAGAAGTTTAAAATTGCGATAATTGCTTCACAAGCGCGCGCGCACACACACACACAAACACACACACATGCACGCACACACACACATATATACGCACACACCATCCCCATCTCTTCAACCACCATTAATTTATACACCTGTCTAATTAAAGATAGAAATCGAATTCAAGCTCTTTGGGTAGAACCGAAGGAGGCGGGTATGTGAGTTAGTTTTCTTAAATCAATGCTTTTGCACCAGCGCGTAAACAAAACCATTATAGAACTACATTAACATCAGTAGAATACATAAAAACAAAATAATTACAAGAATAAAACAACAACAATCATAGACCTTGGGTCCAGTTGTTTTTTGTTTTCTTGTGTGTGTTTTTGCTTTTTGAAATCGCAAACCGCAAAGAAACTTATGAGTGATGCATTTTTTATTTTTTTTAAATGGGCGAACTAAAAAAAAACAACAGGAAAAGGTAGAGAAGCCAAATTGTCGTAATCCTTGGCATGACTCGTGGTTGATAACATATGCGGCACACTCGAGCCACCTCACTCACCTTCCGCCTTGGACTTTAAAGTTTAAGGCCAAACTAATACTCGCTGGCGAAGAAGTTATGCCCCTTTGTTTTCCATTCCTTTGTCTGCCTGTCACTTCTGTTTCGATTAATAAGGGTGACATTATTTAATGTGTGGGTGGGCTTGCTTCGGCGTTTGACATATTATGGAATCGACCTTAAAACTTGTAAATAAATCATAACCTGATTCGAATACGGGCTTGTGTGTGTGCGTGCGCGTGTTTGTGTGTGTGCGTGTTGAGAGGAGGGGGCAAAAAGGCAAGCAGAACTCAAATGCTTACTCAGCGCTTTGTTGATATAAGAACAACAACGCATACTGTTGATATCAAGCAAAACGCTTACTTGTTATAAGAAATATATCTTGAAAAAACAAAGAAGGTAAAATATCTCTTACATAAATTGTATTGTGTAATAAAATAAAGTAATAATGGAATAAGAACTAAAGTCACTCGATTGTTAGGCCTACTCCGTTACGTTTAGTTGGCAAGCCAACATGGGTACTACTGCACTACGTCATTAGCAGTGTTGTTTTCTAATTACGTTTGTTTGACGTACTTTTCTACTGCATTGCGTTTGTATGACGTACTGTTCTATTGCATTGCGTATGTTTGACGTACTGTTCTACTGCATTGCGTTTGTTTGACGTACTGTTCTACTGCATTGCGTTTGTTTGACGTACTGTTCTACTGCACTGCGTTTGTTTGACGTACTGTTCTACTGCATTGCGTTTGTTTGACGTACTGTTCTACTGCATTGCGTTTGTTTGACGTACTGTTCTACTGCATTGCGTTTGTATCACTATAGTACGCTTGTTCGAGTTAGTGAGCAACATTGTTTTGAAGTTTAAATACTTTTTTTGCAAGAACACTATTATGTGTATGTCACAAGTCTGATAAAAATGTCCGACCTGATGACCCACTTGCCTTGTTTACTTCAAATTCGAATATTTGAAACCCTTGGCCCTTTGTTCAAAGCTTCCTTTTTCTAGGTGCTTCTAGAACAGGTCAAGATGTTATGTAACTTTAGGACCATTGTCCAGTTCTCGAACCAACCACATGCTTTGCGAACAGTCACGTGATACGCAATATACCTTTCTATATATGTACCTACACGCTTCCGCTCCCTCACTTCGAGCACATTTTAGCTAATTCCATCAGCTTACTCGGGTCGTAGAGGCAGCCGACGCCATAGAGAATCAAGGTACCCTTCGACTTCTCTCAAAGGTATCATTTTATTTAATAGTATTTGCCTATGTATTGTTTAAGTATGTATTTGTGCTATGTATTATATGATTTCCATATACACTTGAGCATGGTTCAGAGAAATAGCTGAAAACCTATATGTTACGGAATATAAATTTATTGTAACCATTTTTCCATTTCTGTACTTTAATTTATATTGTTTTAATTCACTAAGAGCCAGAATGCTGCGCTCGATATGAATTCTTCATGTAATTCAATTATTGCGTGTAATTTTAATTGTAAATTGTGAAGCGCTCTGTCGGTTTGAATTACCTCTTTGTATGAACATTAATTTAACGTTGTATCTATTTTATTGCTTCATACGTCATGACTGTTAAATGGAACACATGTGAGACGATTATATTTTTCTAAAATCTAATTGTAAGCGACGCGAGGTCGAAACTCTTTGTTCAGCGCATTTAATTGAGCCATGCCTAAGTAGGGCCTGTTAGGTTGAGAATTATATCCAAACACGTTGCATCCACAGGTCGGCTCATGGTTCATGTTCACCATGCCTCACCTGCACTAGCTTATTGGTATAAGCGTGTCGAAATCCACTCTGAGGGCCATGCTGCAAAAATTCCAGTTCCTAGCCACTAACAAAGGGACATCATTCCTTATGCACCACGTGTGTCGTTAAAGGGGGACTGAGGGAACGAACCGGCATGACTGAGTGTTGAGACCAAGGATACAAGAATAGAGCTAAGTGCAAGATCAAGTGTACAGATCTCAAAGGAACACTTTTCTGGCAATTTAGATTGACAAAAATCAGGCATAGGCGCGTAAAGACAGAGTGAAGACTATTCGCGTTGCATTCGATTTATTGTTAATTTGTTAAACTTTATTAAATCTTATTTTCTTTGTTAATACCTCTTAGTAGTTGATTTCTATGCACAATAGACCAATTAGATTAATTCTTAGATTTGAATGGGGGCGGATGAGCAGAAAGATTGATGACGAGTGCATATTAATTTAGAGGGATTTAACTGTTTTCAAATCTAGCTAAAAGTTCGCAGTTTATTAGTCTGTAAATTTGTCGTCTGAACTACAAGACGCACTTTTAATTAGTCAGATAATAAATTGAGCAACCAGTCTGCGTAGAATATGAGAGGAAGAATTAATTATATTTAAGGTCTTTTAATTATTCTGAGCAGGGTCTTTAAATAAATACTGGAAACGTAACAAGTGTGGGTCGTCGCGGGATTGATATGTATTAAATTGTAAATTGTAACATTTTTATACATAGGGCGCATCATAACCTAGAAACGAACGAACGAACAGAATTGCCAATTGTTCTTTTGATTTTTGTATCACTGATTTTCTTTGCTTTTGTTGTGACATGTGCATGTATTCTTTTGCAGAGTAGCGTGCATGTTAGTTAATGTTGATATATTTAAGCGTAGTTAAATATGTCATGTTAGCTATTGAATGATTTATTTAGTATTGTGTTACTGAGTACTTCATTGTGAGGAGTCGAAGGTTATACCGCCAGCTAGGAGAGTTATCGGTAGTAACAGACTTCGGACTATTATATTTAGGGTGCTAGATATAATGTGTAATGTTGTATGGTAGGAGCCGTGACATTACGAAAGTCTTGGAACAGCGGACACTGTGACAAGCAGGTGAAACGTGTAAAGAGTTAACGCGTAATTTATTTCGGAAGGTGTTCTGAGTAAATTAAATAATTTTTGTAAGGTTGTAGCCTAAAAGTTATTTTCGGGATAAGCGGAGTTATCGCCGACGGTTAAAACACACAATTCACGAGATACATTCTTATTGTAGCCAGCGCGCTAAGACAGTAAAATGGATCGCAAACAGGTTCTCGAAGACCTGAAAGAAACCGGTATCGTGTTAGGATATCAGGGTGACGAACTGACAAGCTACATTAAAACTGAGCTAGAGAAAGCGGAAAAAGAGAGGCAAGAGATAGAAAGGGAAGAACGGTTAGCTGCCCGCGAAGCTAAGAAGTTAGAAGCTGAAAGGTTAGCCGACATTGAAACAAAACGTATCGCAGCGGACACAGAAGCCAAACGCATCGCAGCAGACGCGGAAATAAAACGGTTAGAATGGGAAGTAAAGAAACTAGAAGTTACCAATCCAAACCGTGACCGCAGAAGCAGTGGTGATTCGCGTTCTAGCGATGGAAATAATCACAGTAGAATTGAAAATATCATTCCAAAGATAAATATGGTCCCATTTGACGAGAACAAAGATCAAATAGACGCGTATTTAAAAACGTTTGAAAAGTTAGCCAGAGCAACAAACATTCCAGCGGAACATTGGGCGATAAATTTATCGGGGTTATTGCAGGGCAGTGCGAAAAACGAGTTCAATAAGCTTAGCGATTCTGAGTCAGATAATTACGACACAGTCAAGGCCGCATTATTGAAACGTTACAAACTCACAGCAGATACATACCGACGTAAGTTTAAACAGGCCACTAAAGCCAGTTCAGAGACGCACGCACAGTACATACGACGCGTAGCTGACTTGTTCCAAAGATGGATAGATCTAGCCGAAACTCCACAGACGTACGCAGGTCTTAGGGATGAAATGATAAAAGACCACATTCTCGGGTCATACAAATCAGATCTACTGATTCACTTAGCAATAAGGGAAAAATCTACGCTAGAGGAGATAGGCAACGCCGCCGATCGCTTTGATGACGCACATTCTCAATTCTCGAACGCACACGCGAACAACAAGTCTCGACCGAACGAACCGCAGACTCGAAAGGATAAGAAAAATGACGGGAAGGCACATAGTGAGCGTGATGATAAAACATCTAAACCCGACACTAAAAACAAGTCCGACAAACAGAAAGATAAAAAGAATCTTGCATGTTACACTTGTGGTGATAGTGGCCATTTTTCACGAACATGTCCTGAAAAGAAAACAGCTAAAGTTTACGCAGTAGAAAGTCATACACCTAAAACAGAAAAATCGAATCGAACACCAGTACAGGCAAACGGTCACGACACAATCGCTTTGCTTGATACAGGGTGTGAGCTGGACGCTATAGTAAATGCATCATTAGTTAACCGTACCGACTACACAGGGGAGACAATCTCTGTCACCTTTGCAAACGGCGAACAAGACATTTTACCAGTAGCTGAAGTCTCGATTGTTTCAGACTTTGTAGAAGGAACAGTCAAAGCGGCAGTTATGGAAAACTCACCGCATGACGTGATCCTTGGTTGCAAGTATGTTTTGCCGTGCAAAAAACAAACTTCAATCGAACCACCACTGGTTAACGCTGTAACCAGAGCAGCGAGTAGTAAAGACAAATCTGTAACTGCACCGATGTCTGCCGCACCAGCCGTAGATAAAGCAACAGTTAGCGAGATTAAAATATTACAAGCTGAGGACGAAACACTAGACAAGTTACGCAGACAAGCTGTACTTGTTAGTGACGTCAACACTGACGATTCGAATAAGAAAGCGTGCATTATTCTGAAAAAGGGTTTATTGTACCGCTATTCGAAAGTGGGAGACGAATTTCGGAAACAATTAGTCGTTCCACAAACCAAACGAAATGACGTATTACGATTAGGTCATGAGAGTCTTTTTGGTGCACACATGGGTGTACAAAAAACAACTAGTCGTATTACAAGTGAGTTTTATTGGCCGGACATCATCGCCGATATCCGTAGATTCGTGTTAAGTTGCGACACATGCCAGAGAACACAGTCTAAAAATTCAATCAGACCCGCACCGTTAGGAGAGCCTGAACTGATCAGTGAACCCTACAAGCGCGTAGCATTGGATTTGATTGGGCCTATAATACCCACATCAACGAGAGGTAATCGATACGTGCTGACCACTATTGATTACGCAACAAGATTCGCCGACGCAGTACCATTGAAAAATATTGATACTGAAACTGTCGCCGAAGCCCTTTTCGGTCTTTGGAGTCGTGTTGGAATTCCTACGGAAATTTTGACAGATCAGGGGAGTCAATTCATAGGCAACGTAATGAAGGAAGTAAATCGTTTACTTTCCATCAAACATCTTACTTGCACACCATACCACCCCCAGGCAAATGGTCTGATTGAAAAATACAATGGGACATTAAAACCAGCACTTAAAAAGCTCGCCACAGATAAACCGAAAGACTGGGACAGATACATCCCTGCCCTACTATTTGCATATAGGGAGGTGCCACAATCTTCCACCGGGTTTTCACCATTTGAGCTACTTTACGGACGTACTGTACGCGGACCGATGATGATTTTGAAGGCACTTTGGACTGATGAAAAGACAGATGACGAAGTTAAGACAACTTATACATACGTCACTGACTTAAGAAACCGTCTTGAAACTATAGGCAAGATAGCACGGGAAAACTTGACGATAGCTCAGTCTAGACAGGCAGAATATTACAATAAGCACACCAAACCTAGAGAATTTGAAGTTAATGACAAAGTGTTACTGTTGCTTCCTGAAGCACATAACAAACTTCAGATGAAATGGAAGGGGCCCTTTGTAGTTACCGCCAAGCTAGGGGGACTGAACTATAAGGTGCAGACAGGAAAGAGAGAGAAAATCTTTCATGTTAACCTACTCAAAAAGTACATAAGCCGTGAGGATCAAACCACTCAAGCTGATTTTGTCGTAGCGACGATAGTTACAGAAGACGAGGGGGAGACTGATTGCGTCACTGGTACTTTACCAAACTGTCCTCTACAGACGGACGAAACTGTCAAAGACGTTAGGGTAAATGAAGCCTTGACAGAAAGACAGAAAAAAGAAGTGAATGAATTGCTTAATGAGTTCTCATCTACTCTGACAGACAAACCAGGGTTGACAGACTTAATAGAATTTTCACTGAAGCTGACTGACAACAAACCGATACGTTTGAAGCCGTATCCGTTGCCACACGCTAAGATAGATGACGTTAGACGTGAGATTAAGACTATGTTAGATCTAGGGGTCATAGAGAAGACTGACAGTGCCTACGGATCACCCATCGTGTTGATTAAAAAACGTGATAACTCGTTCCGTTTTTGCGTAGACTACCGCAAACTCAATCAAGTGACAGAGTTTTGTGCCGAACCTCTTCCTGATCCGGATCTCATCTTCACTAAGCTAGCTAACGCTCATTACTATACCAAAATAGATTTGTCACGCGGTTTTTGGCAAATCAAGGTCAAGGACACTGATCGACACATACTAGCTTTCACTACACCAGTAGGAAACTACACATGGAAAGTTATGCCTTTCGGAGTTTCAAACGCTCCAAGCATTTTTTCTAAAATGATGCGGTCATTGTTAGAACCACTGTACGGACGTGGAGTTGAGAACTTCATGGATGATTTAATTCTAGGCACCCAGACATGGGAGGAGCACTTAACACTCTTACGAGATGTGCTAGCCAGATTAAAACAAGCCAACCTCACTGCCCGCCCTACGAAGTGTGAAATAGCACAATTCTCCTTAGACTTCTTGGGACACAAGTTGAGTCATGGAACTATGTCGCCAAGTGAAGCTAAGATAGCACAACTTAAGGACACTTCACAACCGCTAACAAAAACACAAGTTAGAAGTTTTCTTGGTCTTGCTAATTACTACAGAAAATTCGTACCAGATTTTAGTGCCATTGCATGTCCTCTGACTGACTTGACACGTAAGAATATGCCTACAAAAGTAGTGTGGACTGATGCATGCCAAAACGCTTTTGACACACTGAAATCTAGACTGACTTCAGATTTAGTTGTTAAACTGCCAGATCTGACAAAACCATTCTTGTTAAGGACTGATGCTAGCAACACAGGATTAGGAGCAGTGTTATTACAAGAACACAATGACACCAAACACCCAGTTGCATATGCAAGCCGTAAACTCACAACTACTGAACAGAAATATTCCACCAGTGAAAAGGAATGTCTTGCAATAGTTTGGGCCATAAAAAAGTTCGAAAACTATTTGTACGGAAAAACCTTTGTCATTGAGTGCGATCACCAGCCGTTGGCCTTTCTCGGACAGGCGCAATTTACAAACAGCCGTTTAATGCGTTGGTCTTTGTTTCTGACACAGTATGACGCAAATATTCATTACATCAAAGGGTCCTTGAATGTTGGCGCAGATTACATGAGTCGTGCTTGATGCCATCAAGTGCCTGTACTGATAGAATGTTGTTTAATCAATTAACTGAACCCTACGGATTCCTTCCTGTAAATATGAAATATAGTTGCACACTTTATTTCTAGGAATGTTGAAATTTTTTTTGTGTAAATTTTTCTTCATTGTGGACTTCTACATTTTATCATACATAATTTGTAGGAGGCATTTTATCTTTGGTAAGATAAACGCCTCAAAAGCAAGGGGGTGTCACAAGTCTGATAAAAATGTCCGACCTGATGACCCACTTGCCTTGTTTACTTCAAATTCGAATATTTGAAACCCTTGGCCCTTTGTTCAAAGCTTCCTTTTTCTAGGTGCTTCTAGAACAGGTCAAGATGTTATGTAACTTTAGGACCATTGTCCAGTTCTCGAACCAACCACATGCTTTGCGAACAGTCACGTGATACGCAATATACCTTTCTATATATGTACCTACACGCTTCCGCTCCCTCACTTCGAGCACATTTTAGCTAATTCCATCAGCTTACTCGGGTCGTAGAGGCAGCCGACGCCATAGAGAATCAAGGTACCCTTCGACTTCTCTCAAAGGTATCATTTTATTTAATAGTATTTGCCTATGTATTGTTTAAGTATGTATTTGTGCTATGTATTATATGATTTCCATATACACTTGAGCATGGTTCAGAGAAATAGCTGAAAACCTATATGTTACGGAATATAAATTTATTGTAACCATTTTTCCATTTCTGTACTTTAATTTATATTGTTTTAATTCACTAAGAGCCAGAATGCTGCGCTCGATATGAATTCTTCATGTAATTCAATTATTGCGTGTAATTTTAATTGTAAATTGTGAAGCGCTCTGTCGGTTTGAATTACCTCTTTGTATGAACATTAATTTAACGTTGTATCTATTTTATTGCTTCATACGTCATGACTGTTAAATGGAACACATGTGAGACGATTATATTTTTCTAAAATCTAATTGTAAGCGACGCGAGGTCGAAACTCTTTGTTCAGCGCATTTAATTGAGCCATGCCTAAGTAGGGCCTGTTAGGTTGAGAATTATATCCAAACACGTTGCATCCACAGGTCGGCTCATGGTTCATGTTCACCATGCCTCACCTGCACTAGCTTATTGGTATAAGCGTGTCGAAATCCACTCTGAGGGCCATGCTGCAAAAATTCCAGTTCCTAGCCACTAACAAAGGGACATCATTCCTTATGCACCACGTGTGTCGTTAAAGGGGGACTGAGGGAACGAACCGGCATGACTGAGTGTTGAGACCAAGGATACAAGAATAGAGCTAAGTGCAAGATCAAGTGTACAGATCTCAAAGGAACACTTTTCTGGCAATTTAGATTGACAAAAATCAGGCATAGGCGCGTAAAGACAGAGTGAAGACTATTCGCGTTGCATTCGATTTATTGTTAATTTGTTAAACTTTATTAAATCTTATTTTCTTTGTTAATACCTCTTAGTAGTTGATTTCTATGCACAATAGACCAATTAGATTAATTCTTAGATTTGAATGGGGGCGGATGAGCAGAAAGATTGATGACGAGTGCATATTAATTTAGAGGGATTTAACTGTTTTCAAATCTAGCTAAAAGTTCGCAGTTTATTAGTCTGTAAATTTGTCGTCTGAACTACAAGACGCACTTTTAATTAGTCAGATAATAAATTGAGCAACCAGTCTGCGTAGAATATGAGAGGAAGAATTAATTATATTTAAGGTCTTTTAATTATTCTGAGCAGGGTCTTTAAATAAATACTGGAAACGTAACAGTGTATTTGATTTGCTTTCTTCTCTACTGTGTTGGACGTAGTCTCGCATTTCTGCGGTGTACTGCTCTAATGCACATAGTTTGCCTGACGTATACAAGTACGTTTTGTTGACGTAGTGCATTTTTTGTGTGACGTTTTATGATATCAGCTAACTTCATTAGATATACTTTAACGTATACGTCATTTATTGAACGTTCTGTTGCAATGCGTAATATTCCTTTGACGTAGGTATTACGTTTTTTTCTTTGAACTACGGTATTATGTGTCTTTATTACTGCTTTGTACTAATAAAGAAAACAATCATTTGAAAATTTGAAATTGGTAAGGGGTTTGGTTGGAAAAATACAGATCGTGTGTGTGTGTGTGTGTGCAACCCTTGTTTAGAAATACAATACATTTTAAATAGATACATTATAAATTACGTGCTGTCGTAACTTTCCTCCGTTGAATTATATTGTTGACGATTGCCCTTTTTTACAACGCAATTCATTTACTTGAACATAGCTGAACTTAAGCTGATCGCAATATCCGGCCAGGTCCAAGTTGTCAGTCTGTCTTGACGCAAAAAAAAAAACCGCTTAAGCCGTGTGCGTGGCAGGATGAACCTCATGGCCCTGAAGTAGCACGTGCAACATGTATATTATTTTCAGCTTAATAAACGTTTTCTTGTCATCCCGAGAGACTTCTAGTCGTGTGAATATCGATGTCTTTGCTGTAAAACGATCGCTGGACGATTGTCGCGTGCTTTAACCAAAGTGAAAAGTGTTGCATTCATTAGTCGCTTTTTATTAAAATTTTAAAAAAAGCTCAGACGTTACAAGCCTTAGCCCATGTCCACAAGCAAAGCCGGGTCAACATATGAAAGCCAGTTTGTCGGGCAGTCTTGGTTGTTCATTGTTCAATGTTTCTTGCTGCTCGGTGTTCTACCCAGAGTAAATAAACGGTCTGGTAAATAAATAGTCTGGTAAATAAACAATCTAGTAAATAAACAGTCTGGTAAATAAATAGTCTGGTAAATAAGCAATCTGGTAAATAAACAGTCTGGTAAATAAGCAGTCTGGTAAATAAGCAATCTGGTAAATAAACAGTCTGGTAAATAAACAATCTGGTAAATAAACAGTCTGGTAAATAAACAATCTGGTAAATAAACAATCTGGTAAATAAACAATCTGGTAAATAAACAGTCTGGTAAATAAACAATCTAGTAAATAAACAATCTGGTAAAAAAAACAAATAAAAATGACAGAAAAACACGGAACAAGCTGCCACTCGTTTCAATTTTCTTCAGAGAGGAAACAGGAAGCAACTCTTTGGAATCCGCAGCCCAAGCAATGCTTTCTCCCGAAGGCAAGGGAGATCATTCATCTCGCACTCCACGTGACATAGCGTTAGGCATTGGCCTGGACTCCAGTTCCAAACCTAGTAACTTTCATTTGCCACTATCCGAATCCAAGCAATGACATTGCTCTCTATTTCAAAATGACAGAGAGGTATTTTTAGAACGAGGCTTGGCAAATAATATTATTGCAGTGGAAAGAAGGAAGGAGGTGAGAGGGTGCAGGTGGGGCTGCTTAACTTATAAATAGGATCTTGTAACAAAATGTTTATTGTAATTTCATATCTAAGAAGACTAACGTTTAAATACGCTGACTCCATTAAAGTGACAGGGAGATGAGCCGTAAAGATTATTAGTTTGTGATAATTACTTGTCTGCTAACTTTTCCATTTTATTGCCCTTACTCCTGCCTGTCGCGACCCAAAGTTGTATTGCTCTATTAACCTTTGTGCCAATGTGTCTCGATGATTGGCTGAAATACAGCGACACCTATTTCCTTCTCGAATGAGCATTAATTGCTGTCACTGCCGCAGCACGAATTGACCTACACAGATCGATAAACTTTCCATTAGCTGGACACATAAAATAAATATTGAAATATAACTCTATCTTCTTCCAGGCTGCAAAGAAATTATGTTTCAGCTTTTGCTAACCTTATGTAAAATACATCATTACAAGGGCTCACTAGTCACCTTTCATGACACGACTTCATCCACACCAAATTCTAAGTGATTAGAAAATAAATTATTTTCAACAGGTAAACTTTGGTCTCAGCCCATTGGCTGGTCTAGGTCTTGTAAAAACCATTGGATAATAAAAACTACTCATCCACCTAAAAACGGTTTAGATAACATCAGCAAGCTCTAACATATTGTTCACCTGAGTTGTTTACTACAAAATTATTATCTTAAGTAGGGCACGAGAGTTACGTTACCAAGGCAACAAACATATAATTATTTAGTATAGTAATCAGATAGGAACGTTTACTCTGCCACAACGTCATATTGATTGATGGACACTTATGATAATGTAAAGCATTCATTTAAATGTTTGTTTATCGAACATAAGTTGGTGTTGTCTGACTCGGTCAGATGTAAAGATCACCAACTTTGACGTCATGTTGATGGATGGATGCATCAGATGATAAAAAAAACAAGCGTAGGTTGTTGTCTGACTAGTTCATGTACTCGTAATGATCAAAGACTTTGACGCCCTATTGATGGATGGATACATCAGATGATAAAGCATGTTTAAATGTTTGTAGAACAAACACAGGTTGTTGTCTGATTAGTTCATGTACACGTAGTGATCAAAGACTTTGACGCCATATTGATGGTTATTTCAAACGATAACAAACAGGAGTGTATGTGCTCGCGGCTATCTGTGATGTGTGTGTGTGTGTGTGTGTGTGTGTGTGTGTGTGTGTGTGCAAGCACGCGAGTGTTGGTGTTGATCCGTGCGACAGCATACCAAGACAAAAAGATCGTGACTTGACGTGGCAGAGTCCTATTTCAGCTTGACTGTCAATCAAATGTAAATACAGAAAATAACTATGGCGTCATTTATTTCGCAAAACCTCCTGCGGTTTACCATTTTCTAAGCGTTGCCATAGTTATATTGAAATAGATCAGGCGGTTGCCTCCTCTGATACTGTGTGCCTCCCCTTTTCCCCCCCACACTCCTCGCTACCGAACCCTCTCTCACCTTTTTCGTCTTCAATTCGGAATGCTGTTGCCACTCCTCTCATTGTTTGTTTTATTTATCTCCCTTTCGCTGAGAGTGACTTTAGATAAATTTTAAAAAACGAAACATGTATCGTTGTTTGCTCAGCGAAGAGTTAGCAAATGAAAAATGTGAAAATGTTAGCGTCTTCTCCTTGTTTTTGGAAACTCTCCGTCTTTTCCAATGAACATCATTTTCATTCTTTTAGTCTCTTCTGTTTCTCCCTCTTGTCTCTCTCTCTCTCTGAACATCATATCATTTTCATTCTTTTCGTCTCTTGTATTTCTAGTTCTCCCTCTTCTCTCTCTCTCTCTCTCTCTCTCTCTCTCTCTCTCTCTCTCTCTCTCTTTTCCAATGAACATTATTTCCACTCTTTTAATTTCTTGTTTTTTCTGTTCATCTCTCTCTCTTTTGCCTATTTCTGTCTTTTCGAATGAACGTCATTTTCATTCTTTTCCTCTCTTATCTTTCTATTCTCTCTGTCTTTACAATTAATATCTTTACCATTCTTTTTATTTCTTGATGATCTTTTTCTCTGTCTTTTAATTTTGTCTCTCTGTGTGTCTTCATTTTGTTTTATTTTGTCTGTTGATTTTATTTTGGTCTCTTTTCTCCATCCCTCTCGTCTTTGCGAAGAACATCTTTTTCATTCTTTTCGTATATTGTTTACTTTCACTCTCTTTTTGCATCCCTCTTGTCTTTGCAAAGAACATCTTCATCATCTTTTCGTTTCTTATTTTCTTGTCAATCTATTTTACCTATCGCTTTCTGTTTGTGTGTCTATCTCTTTCCCTTCAATCTTTTTCTCTTCGTTGATTGAAAATGACTGTGTATGTGATATGATTTGTTATTGATTATTATAACCTTAGTTATTGAACTTCTTTGCTGCACAATGATTTATATTACGTCATTTTCAGAACAGTCTTCGCTTTACTCGTAGTGTTACATTAAAAAAACAACAACGTACAACTTACATTTTGTGAAGCATTCATTGTTAGTGTTAAATTTAAAAAAATACAACTTACATTTTGTGAAGCATTCATTGTTAGTGTTACATTTAAAAACATACAACTTACATTTTGTGAAGCATGCATTGGTATTGCTTTTTTATTAAATGAAACTTTTGCAAGGCTTTATAACGTTGTATTTTGAGTTGCCTTAAAGTTAGGAGCTGTGGTGAAAAATCCTGAAGTGTAAAGCCACTTATCTTCTCTATCTCTGTCTTTTATTAATTAGGCCTGATCTCTACCACTGTCTTTTATTAATTAGGCCTGATCTCTACCACTGTCTTTTATTAATTAGGCCTGATCTCTACCACTGTCTTTTATTAATTAGGCCTGATCTCTACCACTGTCTTTTATTAATTAGGCCTGATCTCTACCACTGTCTTTTATTAATTAGGCCTGATCTCTACCACTGTCTTTTATTAATTAGGCTTGATCTCTACCACTCTCGTCCTTGTGTACTTTCTCTTTCGTCTGCGCATGTCTTTTATTTTCTCTGCCACCCCCCCCCCCAACCCATCCTCGCTTTTCTCTTCCCTCCTCATTCCCCCCCCCCACTCCACAAGAATTTGTTATCCTGTGACGAGGTTCTAGTTAGTTCTCAATGACGAGGTTCTAGTTAGTTCTCAATGACGAGGTTCTAGTTAGTTCTCAGTGACGTGGCAATGCCGATTTTCTGCAAATCCAAATTTCCGTAGCAGAAAGCTCTTTCCCTCCTGGAGTTTGAAAATAACATCCTTTCATGACTGCCGCCTCTACAAGAGTGCAACCGCTATTCGCTCGAGCTCCATGTGCTTCCAGTTGCTGTCCAATCAGTCCAATCAGTCCAATCAGTATATCGTCAATGTCTCAACATCTGTTCGGAGCTATGGAATTGTGAAAGTTTTTAAACTTGCCTGTAAAAGGAACAAGGCTGTCTAAACGTACATATATACAGGGGTGGCCCAAAAGTAGTTTTACAGTTATTAAACTACCTTTTATATGGACATGCTTAATGTTGAAGGAGGACATTTTGAGCATCTGAGAGATTAAATTGTTTATGTTTATGTTTATGTTAACAGGTATAACGAATTTCCCGCTGTTCTAGTGTCGAATTTTCAAATAAATAGTCTACGTAATAACTGTAAACCTACTTTTGGGCCACCCTGTATTTATATAAATACATATTAGATAGATAGAAATATAGATAGACAAATATATAGATAGGTAGAGAGATAGATAGACAAATATATAGATAGGTAGAGAGATAGATAGTGTGACGCCAACGCAAGCTAGTTAATGGTTATTATTATTATGATTATTATTATTCAGCCTCTTTCCACGACTTCTGTTTGCCTGTCGGTTGTGATCCAAGGTCTCGGAATCTTACCAAGATTCTGGGAGATCCAAGGTTTTACGGAGCATGTGGGCACTTCCGAGGAGCGCTGCTTTGAGTAGTGGAGCGATTAAACTAATGGCCACCTTTCATGAGCATTGCCACACCAAATTCAAGTGATTAGACAATAAAATTCTTTACAGCAGGTAAACGTTCGATCTCAGCCCATTGGCTGTTCTAGTTCCCGTAAATCTTATCCCTTGGATAATAAAAACTACTCATCCAGTTGGAAGTGGTTAGGATTGCATCAGCAATTTCTAGCATATTCTCAACTTGAGTTGTCTACTCCAACTCTGACACTTTACAAGACTACCTATCATAAGAAGAGCCCAAAGTCGGGTCACTTCGACATTTAAACAAATTATATAACAATTAAATCTAGAAATAGAGATAGGCAAATTTACTCCTCCTCAGATAGATAGATAGATCGAGATATATAGAGAGATAAAGATAGACAGGCAGAGAGAGATAAAGATAGACAGGCAGAGTGAGATAAAGACAGACAAGCAGAGAAAGATATAAAGTCAGACAGAAAGAGAGAGAGATAGACAGACAGGCAGAGAGAGATAAAGACAGGCAGAGTGAGATAAAGACAGAAAGGCAGAGAAAGATATAAAGTCAGACAGAAAGAGAGAGATAAAGACAGACAGGCAGAGTGAGATAAAGACAGACAGGCAGAGAAAGATATAAAGTCAGACAGAAAGAGAGAGAGAGATAAAGACAGACAGGCAGAGTGAGATAGACAGACAGGCAGAGAAAGATATAAAGTGAGACAGAAAGAGAGAGAGAGATAAAGACAGACAGGCAGAGTGAGATAAAGACAGACAGGCAGAGAAAGATATAAAGTCAGACAGAAAGAGAGAGAGAGATAAAGACAGGCAGAGTGAGATAAAGACAGACAGGCAGAGAAAGATATAAAGTCAGACAGAAAGAGAGAGAGAGATAAAGACAGAGAGGCGGAGAAAGATATAAAGTCAGACAGAAAGAGAGAGAGATATAAAGACAGACAGGCGGAGAAAGATATAAAGTCAGACAGAAAGAGAGAGAGAGATAAAGACAGGCAGAGTGAGATAAAGACAGACAGGCAGAGAAAGATATAAAGTCAGACAGAAAGAGAGAGAGAGATATAAAGACAGACAGGCGGAGAAAGATATAAAGTCAGACAGAAAGAGAGAGAGATAAAGACAGACAGAAAAAGAGAGAGAGATAAAGACAGACAGAAAAAGAGAGAGAGATAAAGACAGACAGAAAAAGAGAGAGAGATAAAGACAGACAGAAAAAGAGAGAGAGATAAAGACAGACAGGCAGATAGAGAGAAATGCTGACGATTTGTCCCCTATTCACTCGTTTTGAGCAACAGTCTTTATTTGTAGACCGTGGTCGCAATTTGTCAGTTGCGTCTTTAAACTGTGCTGATGAAAGCTGTCGTCAGACGTCGACAATGATTCCACGACAAAAGACTCGTTGCATTAATCATCATTCACACAACTGGCGGAGTCCGCCCCTCTGCGTCTTCGTCTTCAGACGATCTGGAGGATCGCGTTGTAACAGCTGCCTGCTTTGACAAACTGTTTCTTGAAGTAATGTAGGGTTAGTAGGGTTAGGAAGAGAGAGAGAATGGGGGATTGCAAAGGAGGAAAAGACGTTCAACGATGAAAGGGGTGGTGGTGGTGGTAAGGGAAAGTGGAGACAGAAACCCGTGAGATAGAGAGAGAGAGTATCACGAAAGAGAAGAGCAAAGAAGACACAGACTTTCAACTGACCCAAGTAGAGAGAGAGAGAGAGAGAGAGAGAGAGAGAGAGAGAGAGAGAGAGAGAGAGAGAGAGAGAGAGAGAGAGAGAGAGAGAGAGAGAGAGAGAGAGAGAAGAGGGAAAAGAGAGTTAGGTAAAGGTTTGTTTAATCAATTCAAGGAGAGATGGGGATAGACAATACATAGAAAAAGGAAGGAAGGAAGGAAGAGGCAGAGGAAAGGATATAAACAGACTGTTGACAGGTTTTACCACTCCCTTTGAAGTTAGCCTCAGTGACTTTCAATAGTAATCTGTGAGTAATCTGTGAGTAATCTGTGAGTAATCTGTGAGTAATCTGTGAGTAATCTGTGAGTAATCTGTGAGTAATCTGTGAGTAATCTGTGAGTAATCTGTGAGTAATCTGTGAGTAATCTGTGAGTAATCTGTCATGCTCAGTATTGCTTTTCTTTCTCGTTTTCAGAGCTTAAAACTTTTTGTGCTGTTCCAAAAAATAACAGGACGATTGAACGTTTAAACATGAATATCTGACCAAGACCCATTGTGCACCATACAATAAGAGGTAGAACACGGGATATAACAACATTTCAGCCGTAGCTCTGATTGATTAAAATTGCTCCTATCAATTAAAAAAATACATCGATTTCTCTTGACTGCGTACTTTATTTTCTCTAAGGCTCGCCATTCTTTTCATGTCTTGTATAACATGTTCTTGGCTCATGTGTCCTATAATCTGTCAAATTTAATTAAAATATTTCTAACATAAAAATAACATTTAGAATACACTCTTTTATTTCTGCCGTTGATTTACTTCAGCGCCTATGTCAAACCGACCTTAATTCTCCAGCGAGACAGAAGAATCTGTCCACGTGTAAGCATTCAGCAGACAGACATATGTTATGTCAAGTGGAAATATATATTATGTCAAGTGGAAATATATGCATTTCCATTTTCACGACATTTAACTGAATGAAACACGTCAACGATTCCGCTGATATTAGGTGTCTTAAATTATTTTTAATTTCCTCGCGTTATCTTCTTGATGTTCACCTTGATAATCCTGCAAATAATTATCGTTTAAGATTGCATTTCATGTCGATTAATTAGCGGCTTAAAATGATTTGTGTCAAATACACCATGATACTCGATGTCAGTTTTTGTTTCGAGATTAAAACCACTGATTAAGGATGAGAACTGTTGGCGTAGTTATGCGACGTGCTGATTACGGTAGTAGGCTGGAATTGCTAGAGGTTCAATTCTCGTGGAGTGGTAGACTGTCGTCTCCGTCTTGTGCTTTCAGTGACATGGGTGGTCTTATCTTCGATGTCCTAGTTTTCCAGTGGTAGCTGTCGTCTTTTCTTTGAATCGATTTGTCGGTACTTGAGTGTTTGTTTCTGTGTTTTTAATGTGTTTGATTGTGTGGTTTGTGTGTTTGTGTGTTTGTGCGCGCACCCTTCATTGAGTATATCACTGTGTACCAGACAAAGCCGTTTGAACTCTAGTGAATATTTCTGCTAACGTATTCATTTTAGAGTGTCTCTGATTGAAACATTTACAAATACTTCAGTTTATACAATCAATTAATCAGTCAGTCAATCAACCAATCTATCTATCTATCTATCTATCTATCTATCTATCTATCTATCTATCTATCTATCTATCTATCTATCTATCTATCTATCTATCAATCAATTTGTTTGACTTCTTATCTATCTATCTATCTATCTATCTATCTATCTATCTATCTATCTATCTATCTATCTATCTATCTATCTATCTATCTATCTATCTATCAATCAATTTGTTTGACTTCTTATCTATCTATCTATCTATCTATCTATCTATCTATCTATTTGTTTGACTATCTATCTATCTATCTATCTATCTATCTATCTATCTATCTATCTATCTATCTATCTATCTATCTATCTATCTATCTATCTATCTATCTATCTATCTATCTATCTATCTATCTATCTATCTATCTATCTATCTATCAATCAATTTGTTTGACTTCTTATCTATCTATCTATCTGTCTATCTATCTATCTATCTATCTATCTATCTATCTATCTATCTATCTATCTATCTATCTATCTATCTATCTATCTATCTATCTATCTATTTGTTTGACTTCTTATCTATCTATCTATCTATCTATCTATCTATCTATCTATCTATCTATCTATCTATCTATCTATCTATCTATCTATCTATCTATCTATCTATCTATCTATCTATCTATCTATCTATCTATCTATCTATCTATTTGTTTGACTATCTATCTATCTATCTATCTATCTATCTATCTATCTATCTATCTATCTATTTGTTTGACTGCTTATCTATCTATCTATTTGTTTGACTTCTTATCTATCTATCTATCTATCTATCTATCTATCTATCTATCTATCTATCAATTTGTTTGACTGCTTATCTATCTATCTATCTATCTATCTATCTATCTATCTATCTATCTATCTATCTGTCTGTCTATCTATCTATCTATCTATTGACTGCTTGGTGGTCTTGTCATCTGTCTCTCTTCTTAATAAAATTGATGTTGTACTAGTTTTTATTGCTCGCCTTTCAGTTTTTATTCTTATTTGTTTTGCCCTCCGAATTCTTTGAAAATAATCCCCATTTTTGGTGATCATGTCTTTACTTTTATTATTGTTCACTAGAATTTTCTGTCCCTCACAGTCTCTGTCTTTCTCTCTTATCCTTGGTCCACCAATCAACAACTAACGAGCCGGACACATACTCGAGAGTTCTCTCAAGTCTGGGGTCCTGTCGTCTCGGCGTCTGTTGCTCTGCGGCAAGGATATTGAAGAGGTCTTGGACGCCTTCTGGCCTTTAGTTGAGTTCGTGCCGTACTTAAAAGGTGGTGTGAAAACAGACCCATCCAGCAGAGGGCAATGATGTTAGAAATGAATTTATTTTAAAGTCGCTCTTCTCCTTCTCTCGATAGTACAGACGGGTTTAACTTCTTGTGGTGCCTTTAAAATCTGACGACACGTTTAATTCAGTAATACTGATACCTTTAACTTTTGGTTATAGCGACACTTTTAATCCAGTAATACTGATACCTTTAAGTTTTGGTTAAAGCGACACTTTTAATTCAGTAATTCTGGAACCTTTAAGTTTTGGTTATAGCGACACTTTTAATCCAGTAATACTGATATCTTTAACTTTGGTTCATTACACTTTTAATTCAGTAATTCTGGAACCCTTAAGTTTTGGTTACAGCGATACTTTTAATTCAGTAATAGTGTCACTTTAATATTGGTTCTATTGACAATTAATTCAGTAATAGTAATATCTTTTAATTTTGGTCCTAACGTTAACAAAATTTAATTTAGATGAATGTTTTCTTAGTGACACTTTTACTGTTAAATGAAAGCTTTCCTGTTTGTGTGTGTGAGACGTTTACAGTTGTAATGGTGTCCTGAAGTTCCAGAGTTTCTTTCTGCTGACAGGTTTATCATTGTGAATGGACCACAACTATGAATAAGACTTTTAGGTCCATTACAGTCAGACTACTAAACATTAATCTGGTGCTGATATTAATCTTTTGTGATGCATTGATTTGTATTGTTGCATTTAACGCTTAGTAAGACATGTAAGCAGTGTTGTGGATTGGGGAGGGGTTCTTGTCTGTACGATCTGTGATGAGCAGATTGATGGACACGATAAGAGATTAGGTCTGGAATAGCAGCTCGTAGCCTTGAACCAGAACTGTGCCAAAATCCTGAAGATTTTATGTGCACATACATGCAGGAAACGTTTCAGCACATGGCACTCCATCACAAACTAACTTGCACAGTGGACTGCAGCCGTAGTACCCATTGGTTTTCCATGGATAGTCTTAGGATAATTGACTTATATTTACCTACTTGTACATATACAGTCTTACAATAAGTCACTTCTCTTTACTAACTTGTAAATGTAAAGGATAGTTTTTGAATAAGTAAATTATGTTTACTAACATTCACAGAGATGGTCTTAAAATAAATGACTAACGTATACTAAATTAGAATATGTGACTTATGTACACTAACTTGTACACAGTCTTAGAAATATGTGACTCATGTACACTAACTTGTACACAGTCTTAGAAATATATGACTTATGTACACTGACTTGTACACCGTCTTAGAAATATGTGACTTATGTACACTAACTTGTTCACAGTCTTAGAATATGTGACATGTACACTAACTTGTACACAGTAGAAATATGTGACTTATGTACACTAACTTGGGGAGTTAAAGAATAAAATACTTATGTGCTCTAATTTGTAAAACAAACAAACAAACAAACAAACAAACAAATAAATCAACTGACGTAACCCACAGAGTTACTATCCTACCTTTGTATAGCTCTAGATCATATACTGATAATAGCTGAATTTATCTGCGCAGAATAAACAAATGACTATACAAATATCAAAACATACAATAATAATGTAACTTGTCATAGATTAGAAACAAAGTTTACAATATAACACAAATTCTGCATTACCGAAAGAAGTGATAAATACAACATATTTAATAAAACAACACATGGTAATAAAATAGAAAAGAAATACTCATGCACATCTGAAAATTAGTTTTACCATAATTCAGTCTTGGACTGAGTGGTGTTCTTCATACCGAAGGGATGGATTATTTTAATAATATACTTAACTGTTAAAGTTATACATCTAAAAAAGTTGGCAACGTGTTTGAGCCAGAAAGAACCTTATATACAAGATCCAGAAACATCAAATGTTTCGGGGACCTTCTGGTCTATTAAGTAACAATGCTGTGCAGGCGAACACCTAAACAGACCGTTCAGCAGCCAAGAGTTGATCACCAGACCTAGGGACGAGGAGAGGGGAAAGGAGAAAATATTGTCTGTGGGCGATCATGACAGGTGCCGTTGACAAGACCAATCTCTTTCACGTTGCACGCACAAAAACAGCTTGCACCAAATATGGGTCGTGTTACAGCATTACAATCACACTTATGAACGTTGAAGACAGAACAGCTATAATGACATTAAATGAGAAGCAGCAGGAATAGGTGTATAATTCAAACCTAAATAAATAAAAGATTAAAAATTAGTAATAATAAAGAATGGATGTCAAACGGATGTTTATAAAACCCAGAAATCGAGTCAAGAAATTTTGGCTGCGCGATGCTATGTCGTTATCCTTTAAATATTTCACGCTTTATACAGCACTTTTCAAGAGTGTGGATCTTTATACAGCACTTTTCAAGAGTGTGGATCTTTATACAGCACTTTTCAAGAGTGTGGATCTTAGGCAAAGCCCGTTAGTTGTCAAATATTTCAGTTATACGTCTTTTTTTTTATTTTAGCTTTTATTTCTGCTTCACACCCTAGCCCATCTTTGACAGACACACACAAGAACATCTAAATCCTAACTCCCTAGGGAAGGTGACAGGAAGAGAACATCTAAATCTTTCTCTCCAGGGAATTTGTTACGGTTGGAAAGTCAGACAGTCCTCGTTATTCAAGTTTAACCCGTTAATGAACATTCGAGTCAAATAATGTGTTTTTTCTTCAAGATAGCAGGGTTGTTGTTTTTTTTTTTACACACAGCTGATGTACTTTCGGCATCTCTTTTGTGAAAACATTTTGTCAGTATTTTCATGAAAGCGTCTAATCAATGTTTAACTACAGCGAATGAATGAATGAATTAAGTAAATATATCGCGTTTTGAAAGTAGCAATATACATAAATAAATAAATGGATGTATATGGGATAAATATGTTTGTGTGTAAGAGTATGTGCCATTTGTGGATAATCGATCGAATGAATGAGACAGTGAGTAAATGAGTAAATGAGTGTGTAAGAGTGTCCGTGTATGAATATTTCCATGAATAAGTGTGCTTAGCACACTGTGCACGTTTATTATCTTATTTACTCATTTTTGTAATTCGTATTTTGAATGCAAGTGCGCAATAATCTGTTCCAAGAGAACTTTAAAAAAAATTTTTAATAAAGATTAAGTGCTCGATTAAATCACGTTGCTTGTTTCTGTGTCACTCCTTCACTCATCTCTGAAGTTAAAATGTTCAATGAATATTTACTTGACAAGTGCATTTAAAAAAAATCATCATCATCATCATCATCATCATCATCATCATCATCATCATCATCATCATCATCATCATCATCATCATCATCATCATCATCATCATCAAATATATTTTCTTACAATTTCTGCTTTAAATTGAAAAAAATATTTCCCCTTGAAGTCATCGACTGGAAACTACCAACTCGTAGAATATGTACACGCGCACAAACACACCAGACATACACTCATATTTAATAAGTGTGAAGTGTGCATGCATGTATGCGTGCTCTGTATGTCCTTGTGCGCATGTGCGATTGCGTACGTATAGGTACATGCGTGTTGCACGTGTGTATATATTTGTGTGTATATGTCTGAGTGTGTTTGTAGGTATGTGTGTGTGTGTGTGTGTGTGTGTGTGTGTGTGTGTGTGTGAATACTTAAGAAAGATAATTTATTGACACTTACCTTAAGACATTTCATCTATGTCCTGGAATGTGTACATTTATTTTAAATCCATAGCTGTCAGTTTTTCTAGGGAAATGGTCCCATAAAAGCAGACAAATGTTCCCTGTATGCAAATAAAGAACTAACACAAACAACGTTAGCTTTCATTCGACTCTTATGACACAAGAGTGACCGTCAGCCCATAGGACAGAAAGAGATACCATTAACCCGTAGGACAGGAAGAGATACCTTTAACCCGTAGGACAGGAAGAGATACCTTTAACCCGTAGGACAGGAAGATACCCTTCCACCCGTAAGATATTAAGGGAGATCTTTAAACGGTAGGACAGAGAGAAAGAGACCTTCAACCCGTAGGACAGGGAGAGAGACCTTCAACCCGTAGGACAGGGAGAAAGACCTTCAACCCGTAGGACAGGGAGAGGGACCTTCAACCCGTAGGACAGGGAGAGGGACCTTCAACCCGTAGGACAGGAAGAGACCTTCAACCCGTAGATCCAAACGTCCAACACTGTCATGCATAACCGCTTTTACTTCGCCGTCCAGTCCGTCACACTAGTGATTGTTCAAACTCTTGGTGGATCACGACAGGTTTGGCTGGGATGGGGTGGGTTAGGGTTTGGTTGAAAGGAGTGATGAGAGTAGACAGAGATGCTTGGAAAATTCACTCAGACATAAGCATTCAGCCAGACGATCTACCCGCTCTGGGACTAAGCATCGCTTTGCCTCTTGTAGCGGCACACTTGGCATTGCCTGTAAATGGCCATTTCCCGCTCACTTGATTCCTAACGACCGTAACCTCTTCCTGAAATGATGGTGCCAGAAAGCCAGTCCGTCAGTACTTTTGCAGTCGACAGTTGTTAAAAGACTCAGCCGAAACACAGCCTGATCATGAAAGGGAGCGAACTTTGTGATTGGATTGGCGCAGTAACTGTAAGTTAGGAGAGGGGAGATAACAGCTTTACTGCCTTTCTGCAGGAGGTGTTTTCACCACAAACTAGATAAACATCTATTTCTTTATATTTTTATTGTGTGGGTATTTTTTTAAAGGGTAACAGGTTGCCAAGTGGACCTATAAAATAAGAACATTTATGTCCTTAACGTTAGTTCAGGATCGAGCTTATGTTCAGGTTTTGAGGCTGTAAGATGCATTTTCGACTGATATATTTTATTCAGATTTGTTTTCCCAGTTTATATGTTGTATTTCAGATCAAACGGATATATTGATTTCAAGTGCATCTATCTTGTTGACGTTTGTATGCTGTATATTGTTACGAAGTTGCACTTAAGAGTAGTCCTACACATATTTTGTTCAGAGGTGTATCCTTGCTAAAAGTTGTGTGACGTATTTAAATTCGTGCATCCAGCCTCAAGTTGTGCGTGCATTGTTCATGTGTTCTGATTTGTCCACGATTGTCTGGCTGACATTTCTTGTGTCTTCTAATTCTTCACTTGGCTCAGGTGCACATACTGCTGATCGTGTGAACCCTGCTTAGTGTGATAACTAAATCAAGAGCTGTATATATATATATTTACATGTGTGTGTGTGTGTGTGTGTGTGTGTGTGTGTGTGTGTGTGTGTGTGTGTGTGTGTGATGTGTGTGTGTGTGTATTTTATTCAAAACTGAATGCTCATACTTGGTAAAAATATACCTAATTTATTCAAATTGGTAAATTTTGGAACATGTTAAACATGCACTAGCAGCACACACATTAGAAGTCCACAAAACACATACACACTACTTTGGAATCAGAATACACTGTACAAACGTTGCTACGATTTACAAAAACTTAATAAAATTCATAAGTTTGAAGTTGAATGCACGACACAAATTATAATGAACAATATATGATATTGTCCGAAATTTGTAATGAATAGTATCACGTTTCCCCACGCATAGAGCGTAATGATTTCAAACGTATTTCACACAGGAGAGTGAAGACACCACAGTGAAGATGATTGTGATACAGCTTAATGATTACAGGGCGTATTTCATAATGGAGAGTTGATAACACACAAGCGATAATCATTGTGATACACATTAATGTCTTCAGGACAAAGACCATAAGAATGAGACTTACTGTTGTTAGGACGTATTCTTCGTAGAATTAGGACGTAGAGCTAAATTTCATGAAGTGAAAGTGAGGATGGAAACTATACAAGACATAAAGTATATTCTTTCATAGCCTGAGTGGTGGTGAAGCAGCAGCAGTAGTATAATAAGTAGATATAAATGTAAGAATAACATAAATATTTCAAATTTGATTAATCCAATTTTTCAAAAGTAAAAATAATCAACAAAATGCTATAGTTGAAGCGCTGAGGTTTTGTATCTATCTTTATGTGCCTCTAAATATCTGCAACTATCTATCTATCTATCTATCTATCTATCTATCTATCTATCTATCTATCTATCTATCTATCTATCTATCTATCTATCTATCTATCTATCTATCTATCTATCTATCTATCTATCTATCTATCTATCTATCTATCTATCTATCTATCTATCTATCTATCTATCTATCTATCTCTCTATCTATCTATCTATCTATCTATCGCAGACACTCTCACATACATACACAAATAACCCTCTCTTACTCAAGCGTGGAATGTCTGATATGCAGGATCTTTGTGTGGGGATGGAGTGGGTGGAGGGATGTTTACACCAAACTGTTTGCTCATTTTAGAAAATTAAAACTTTTTTGTAGAAAATATTAATAACAGACCTGTTGACATGAACAGAAGCTTTTTTCTCTGGTCTCCCCCAAGAAAAACCAAACACAACTACCCCACCCAACCCCACCTCAAGACGTACATAGCATTTTTCTTAATTTTAAACTCACGACTACTGTTGTCTGGAATCTTGGCTTCCTAAATTTTTGTTTTAGTTGCATGCACTGTATGATGTGTTTCGGTTTCTGTCAAGATTGCGGCACATCGACTTATTTATTGCTCGAGGCGAGAAACTCTTTTAAAAAAAATTATTAAACGGATGTTTAATGAAGCTGTTTCCGGTGTCAGATTTCCAACCGACCTGTTATTCGTCCTTTCAAGGGTAAAACGATTCGATATTTGAAAGAAATTTAAAATACAACAGCAACAACAACACTACCATTTCTCGTTCTAATGCCAATACTATCATTACTAGTACTACTACTACTGCAAAATCTGCTGCTGTGACTACCGATACTATCATTACTAGTACTACTACTACTGCAAATTCTGTTGCTGTGACTACCAATACTATTTTACTAGTACTACTACTACTGCATATTCTGTTGCTGTGACTACCGATACTACAACCTCCTCCTAGTTGTCAAATGGTGTAGAGATGTTAAATGTGCTTTAGCAGGACACATTACTAATCCACAAAATGCATGTACACTATACATAGGAAGCAAAATACACATTATAGATTTGACTACGGAAATTTATAGTTTTGAATTTGAACACAATACACAAGTTACAAGCATAATACGACATCGTCAGCAAGGAATGGTTTCATGGTTTTCTTCCGCATAGAGTGTAATGATTTCAGGACTATTTCATACTAGATCGTGATGACATGATTGCAGCTACCGTTATTGATGCTACCACTGCTACAACGACTAGTATTGCCTCAGCTGCTGTTACTAATACAACTACTACTACTTCTACTACAAGAACAACACTAAATGTAACAACAACAATTACAACTGCTACCGCTAGAAATAAAACTGCAACTAGTATTACTAATAGTAGAACAGATGCTGCTACTGTTACTTCTACTGCACCAGCAATTGCTACTCCCTGTCGTACAACTACTACCATAGCCGAGGCTGTTGCTGTTAGTAATACTACTACTGCAACTATTAATGATGCTATCACTACCACTACTATTGCAATTGCAAATATACTCCTGCTTCTGCTATCGTTATAATTGCAGTACACTACTACTACTACTATTACTACCACTACTATTGCAATTGCAAATATACCACCTGATTCTGCTATCATTATAACTTCTAATACTGCTGCTGCTACTACTACTACTACTACTATTGCAATTGCAAACATATCAACTGCTTCTGCTATCATTATAACTTCGACTACTACTACTACTACTAATCCTACTACTACTATTGCAATTGCAAACATACCAACTGCTTCTCCTATCATTATAATTTCTACTACTATTGCTACTACTACTACTAGAATTACATTTGCTACTGCCCCTTCTTCTACCTCTACCACTATTATTACTCCTCCTACTTCTGAAACCACTACTACTTCCAACCCTACAATTGTAATGGCATAACACAATTTTAGCACTTAAAATATTTCCGCGTCATTAATTCTGATTGATGTAAGTGTTCTTTCAGGGTTCTTTATACCAATAGACTTGCTTTCGAAAGACTAAACTCATAACTATCATTGCAGACAAAGTAATTTATCATATGCACCATTATATTAACTGGGCTGTTTGATCTTATACTCCGACTTTATAAGTCTTGGGCTGTCATATCTTACACTACAACTCTATATGTCTTGGGCTGTTTTATCTTACACTCCAACTCTATGTCTTAGGCTGTTTTATCTTACTCTCCAACTCTATAAGTCTTGGGCTGTCTTATCTTACAATCTGACTCTATAAGTCTTGGACTGTTTTATCTTGCAATTCGACTTTATAAGTCTTGGATTCAAACAGCATGTGACATAGGCAACTGGAAAGGCTGCTTGCTCACTGCAAAATATAACCAAAGAACAAATTCTAAGCTTCCAGTTTATTGTTTCATAACTCCATTCTTTCTTAGATTTCAGTCTCAACTTACAGTTTCCTGCAATGGTATTTATTAGCCCGATACACATACAGCATAATAAATACAACATATCAAAACAATGTCAAGTCTAGCAAACTACATGTGAGCAGCCTAGATCAAACACTTGTAGAAATAAAAGTCAACTCACATAGTACATTTCTACATAAAACACAAGTATACCATATCAGAAGCAAAATACATTAAATATTTCTAAGTACCTTCAAACAGTCAGCTAACTCACCATCAAAACTGGACTTCTTCTTGTCACTCCATATTCAAAGTGATCGGAGAATAGAATATTCTACTGCAAGTAAACATTTTTATCTCAGCCCATTGGCTGGTCTCGTTGTTGTAAATCATAACCATTGGATAATGAAATTTACTCACTGGCTTGCATTACATCAGCAAATTCAAGCATATTTTTGCCTCAAGCAGTTACTTCAACTCAGACATTTTCAAATATACCATAACAAGGAGTGTCCAAGGTTGGGCCACTCTGACAATTTAATAACTTTTATAACAATTTAATTTAAAACATAGGGAGAGGCATATTTAATCTGTCACAAATTGCATATTAATGTTTGGACACCAGAGTGACATATGAAGACAATTCAATCAGGTTTTCATTTCCACGAGGAATAAGTACATATGAGTTGACATCGTCTATGAAGGATTATTAATCCAGAGGTTACTTTTACAAGGATCCTCATTTTCAGGGTAATAATGATTAAAGCTTTGAGCTAACACCCTTCAATATTCACTTATTATAATGAATATTGCATATTTCCTGTTGACGTCAGCAGCAATAAAAAAATTCTTACAAAAGTGGAAACATTTTTCTGTCTTCCTCTTGTACATGGCTATTCTAAAGAGCCAGCTTCTTTTTCGAATGCATCCATCTTATTTCTCTGTGTAAAAATATTTGTGCAAACTACTGAAGAGAAAAATTAAATTCATTGAGAAGGCTAAATATGTCCGCCATATACACAAGTTTAGCCATCCATTCCTCATCCAACAAAGGCTCTACTAGGGCAGAGTTTAGCTCTCGCATAAACTGCTTTACTTCTTCCCTCAGTTTGACAAGGCGTGAAAGAACCTTTCCTCTCGATAGCCATCTCACTTCTGCATGGAGAAGATGTTGGTGTTGCGAGTCCATACTCACACAGTGTCGAGAACAGCCAAGAGTTCATAGCTCGACTACGAATTTCTTTTATGATCTTCACTGCGTCATTCATCACAGTGTTTACTTCATCACGTCATTCATCACAGTGTTTAGTTCTCGGACCGGCAGGAAACTTCTGCGGACTGGTAATAGAAAATCACTGCTTTAATAAACACTATTGCTGTTACTTGCATGGCTTGGACTGCTTTAATAAACACTATTGCTGTTACTTGCATGGCTTGGAGTGCTTTCAAATGTTATCCACCACCAACTCTGACGTGTCAATGCCTCGACTCAACAAGAGGGAACGTTACAGCCATGATGACATAACTCGGTGTAACAAATGGGATCCACTAGCGCTGTGATGACATACCTCGGTGTAACAAATAGGATCCATTACAGCTCTGACGACATACCTCGGTGTAACAAATGGGATCCATTACCGTTGTGATGACATCTCTCAGTGTAACAAATGGAATCCATTACCGTTGTGGTGACATACTTCGGTGCAACAAATGGGATCCATTGCTGCTGTGATGACATACTTCGGAAAAAATTACCGTTGATGACATACTTCAGTGTAACGAGAAGGAAACGTTGTGATTTTCAGTCCTCCATTCAGTGCCTGATATTGAGGGTTTGTCTCAGAAACCGACTCAATCTCACCGACCTGTCCCAACTTACCTAATGCCCGTGCTCACGCATTCAGTGTCTCGTTGACTGACCTTGTCATTAGCTCACTTTCTCGTCAGCTTATTTACTGCACGACTCACTCGCTCACAAACTCGTTTGCCGACACACTTGCTCACGCACAGATTGCTCACCAATTCACATCCTCATCGATCAGTCACCAGTTTACTTACCCATTTGTTCACTCATTACACATTTTATATTCTCACCCACTCTCTTACTGACCATCTCATTTGCTCACTAAATCAATTGCTCACGTAATACCCACTAGCTTATTTGCCCACTTCCTCGCTCATTCTCCGAATTCGTTTACTTACTTGCTCTCGTACTCACCAACTTTCTTGATCCTGAAATGAGGTGCTTATTACTTCACATGTTCACTCACTCACTCATTTACTTGCTCGTTTAACCACCCTCTGATTCATCTGCTCACCCTCTCCACTTCACTTTAATAATCTGATTCAAATTCAGCTCAAGATAAAGAAAACACTTTTTCAGCCTCCTTCATGCTTGGTTTGATTGTTAAATGGTGTGAGGTGTCTCTGTTGTAATATAAAGGAAACAGAAATGGCGAATTTTCTCACGAAAATAAAATAAGCATGTATATACACTCTTTATGCTTTGCTGGACTATGAAACACACTTTGGTGGAAATGTTAGTGCGTATTTCTTTTCATGACAGTGATACTCTTGTGGCTACGGAAACTGGGTGTGACCTTTGGCAGAACTGCAGATTTCTATCGTCCAGGCTGGAGGCTTTGGTGTTGGCTTAAAGCTCTTTGATTCTCTCTTTTTCTTTCTTTTTTTGTTCTGGTTCTAAGTTAAAACGATATGATTACAGCATAACATCAATCATCACTGTTTCAATTACCCAGAGAGAACTGGTAGGCTAACTGCACACGTGCACTTTTTGTCTTCAGAAAGCGGCGTTTTTAAATGAGTTTATTGGGAGAGAGAGACACAGAGAGAGAGAGAGGGGGGCAGAGTGAGATGTATGGACAGGCAGAGACAGACATAGGGAGACAAAAATAAGGAGGGTGTGAGGATACAACAAAAGAGGGAAAGAAAGATAATCATAATAAAGTTAGGAAAAGGAGTCAGAAATAGAGATGTAATGGGGTGGGGAGGGAGAGAGTGATGGGGAGGGAAAGAAGAATAGACAGGGGGAGAGAGAGAGATAGTAAAATGAGAAAGTTTTAGAAAGGAAAGGAGAGGAGACGGTGAAAGAGAGTGCGTAAAGAGAAAGAAAAAGTTGACGACATAGAGAAGAAAGGAAAACAGGACACACTAAGAAAACGAACAAAGTAAGGGAGATTATTGCAGAAAGAGAGAGCCGGTCAAAGAAACAGACACAAAAATCTGGAAAGAGAGATACTACGAGAAGGAAAGACACAGGTAGGGTAGACAGAAGTAAATAGATAAAAAGAAAGAGTAACGGAGAGACAAAGAGAGAGAATAGAAAGAGAGAGAGAGAGAGAGAGAGAGAGAGAGAGAGAGAGAGAGAGAGAGAGAGAGAGAGAGAGAGAGAGAGAGAGAGAAGGAACGAAAGAATGATGAATGGATTAGGGAGGACAGTTTGGACACATTGTGAGAGTAAGGACAATAGGTAGATAATAAGACCAAACAGAAAATCCACACACACTCTCCACAAATACTAGAATCGTTATCTTTCAATGGATGGTTTTGAGTATGTATGTTTTTTCCTACAGAACAGTGGAAAAACTACCAGCAACATGAAATGTTTCAATGTCTAAGATAGTAGCTGAATACGTGTGTATATATAAACAAAATTGAGACAAGGAAGAGATAGAGAGAAAAACAGAAAAAGAGAGGAAGAAGCAGAAAGGTGTTTATGTGTGTGTGTGTGATTATGTACTCCCCCCACCTATCGCTTTTATCCAGGTGAATGACGGGTCCCAGCTGGTTTTCGTTCCGTCAAGGAAGCCGTTCTTTTACCGGCTATCGAAAAATGTACAGCTTCCATTACTCATTAGTGCGGCCTGGATTCGTGCTGAGGCAAAAGTCATAAGCGCGAGCCTTTGCCGCCATTTCTCATGTCTTATATTAAAATCACTTGTACTTTCTCCATCATGTGTACGTGTGTGTGTGTGTGTGTGTGTGTGTGTGTGTGTGTGTGTGTGTGTGTGTGTGTGTGTGTGTGTGTGTGTGTCAGTGTGTCTCTCTCCGGCTTACACGAACCTGTAATGGTTCATATGATTGCCGTTTGTCTGACTCCGAAGGATCCCTGGTTTGTTTATCGTTGTTGACATCGCTATTTATCTTTCCATTGCTGTTTGATTGTTTGTGCAGCTAATGGAGGGAGAAGGGAGTTTTATTGCTGCATGTCATTCATTTGTTTCATTTCGTTTGGGCTATGTTCATTGAATCAAAGCAAGACAACATTATGTTCATTGGATCAAAGCAAGACAACACTATGTTCATTGGATCAAAGCAAGACAACACTATGTTCATTGGATCAAAGCAAGACAACATTATGTTCATTGGATCAAAGCAAGACAACATTATGTTCATTGGATCAAAGCAAGACAACATTATGTTCATTGAATCAAAGCAAGACAACATTATGTTCATTGAATCAAAGCAAGACAACATTATGTTCATTGGATCAAAGCAAGACAACATTATGTTCATTGAATCAAAGCAAGACAACATTATGTTATTGGACCAAAGAAAAACAACAATGTCTATGGCTATTATACCAAAGCAAGAAAACAATGGCTATGGCTACTGGACCAAAGCAAGACAACAATGGCTGTAGGTATTGCATCAAAGAAGACAACAACGGCTATAGCTATTATACCAAATAAAGATAACAACGGCTATAGTTATTGGACCAAAGAAAAACAACAATGTCTATGGCTATTATACCAAAGCAAGAAAACAACGGCTATGGCTACACTTATTATACCAACGAAAGACAACATCTATGATCACTGTACCAAGAAAGACAACAATGGCTATGGTTACTGGACCAAAGAAAGACAACAATGGCTATGGTTACTGGACCAAATAAAGAAAACAATGGCTATGGTTATTGAAACAATGCAAGACAACAACACCTATGGTTACTGAACTAAAGAAAGTCAATAACGGCTATGGTTCTTATACCAAAGAAAGAAAACAATGCCTATGGTTATTGGACCAAAACAAGACAACAGCGGCTATGGTTACTGGACCAAGGAGAGACAACAACGGCTATGGTTACAGGACCAAAGAAATAAACAACGAAAAGTCCGAGTACATGGTTGACTGAAATGTGACTGATATTTTTCTGTGCTTGTGGAATATAAAAAACATGCGTGGACTTAGGTTTCGATAGATATTAACTTATACTCCTCTATACCACCGAGCCAATTATAAATTGTTTCATTAAGTATTAATTCACACTCTTCTGTAGAGTCGAGCCAATTATAAACTTTATCGATAAATATTAACTTACAAACCTCTGTACAGTCGAGCCAATGATAAAGCTCCCCTCTTTCTCACTCTTTGTAGCCAATTATAAACTGTTTCGATAAATATTAACTTACAAACCTCTGTACCGTTGAGACAATTATAAATCTTCTTTCTCACTCTTGTAGCCTATTTCTTGTAGCCTATTCTTCTCCGTCTCCGTTCTTCTCTGCCCCCCACCCCAAGCTCTGTCTCCCATTCTTTCTCAATTAACACACCTCTAACTACTTCCCTTATCCATCACTTACCTCCCATCCCTTAGCAATGTCACTTCTCTCCCCTTTCAGTCCTCGGTCATTTCTTACCGTTGTTTTTAGCGCCCGTTATGGTCTACTCGTTATGTTATCCTCCCTCCCTCCCCACACACACACTTACCCATACATCTACATACACCATTAAGAGACGCAGACGACTTTAACTTCGCAAACATGTTTCCGTCCATATTCGTTTTTCTGTCTTTCTCTGTGTCCAAGTACGCATGTCGTGTTTCACTGGTTTCCCGCGGTTTCATCCCTTAAGACGCTAAAAGAGAGGCAACTTCTGATTCAGTATTACGTGGACTTTAAGTTTTCCATTTTTATTTTACAACACCGCCCGCATCTTTCATTGCCGATAAGATAAATAGTTTACCCGTAATGTTCACAACTTACCAAACTGGTGACGACTTGAAAGGTTTGCATTCGGGGTCTCATTTCAGCGGAAAAATTATGCTGGGGGTGGGAAGGGTGGCTAAATGATTCTCTAGTTCGTTTCGCCCAGTTATAAAATGGAGCTACAAATAAATAACGAACATGTTCCGTCACTGGCTGCAAGCAAAAGAGATGCATAAAATCGTAACTTTCCATTTTACAGAGTTTTAAACGCTGCCAGGAAGTAAATTATGTACGTGCTTGTTTGACAAGCGAGTATACCTGTGCTAGAAATAAACAACTTTAGTTTGACAAGCGTTAGACCTGTGCTAGAAATAAATAACTTTAGTTTGACAAGCGTTAGACCTGTGCTAGAAAGAAACAACTTTAGTTTGACAAGCGTTAGACCTGTGCTAGAAAGAAACAAGTTTAGTTTGACAAGCGTGTAGACCTGTACTAGAAATAAACAACTTTAGTTTAACAAGCGTGTAGACCTGTACTAGAAATAAACAACTTTAGTTTGAAAAGCGTTTAGACCTGTGCTAGAAATAAACAACTTTAGTTTAACAAGCGTTTAGACCTGTACTAGAAATAAACAACTTTAGTTTGAAAAGCGTGTAGACCTGTGCTAGAAATAAACATTTTATTTTAACAAGCGTTAGACCTGTACTAGAAATAAATAACTTTAGTTTGACAAGCGTGTAGACCTGTGCTAGAAATAAACAACTTTAGTTTGACAAGCGTGTAGACCTGTGCTAGAAATAAACAACTTTAGTTTGACAAGCGTGTAGACCTGTCCTAGAAATAAATAACTTTATTTTGACAGGTTGATAAAAAGCGGCTGGAAAGAAAAAAATGTACTTACCTGTCAGAGTTCTCCACTTTCTTTGAAACTGATTGTGCAGAAAGATGCATTTGATGAATAAAACAAAAATTAAAGATGAAGATTGAAAATAACGACTGAGCATTGCACACAGCCTCGATGGGCTTCAGAATTTAGGTCGCATTATAAAGTATTTAAGCATCACACTGAAGGCATTGCGCTGTAAGTATAATACAAAGACATAGTTGTATTTAAGGAATTACTAAGTCATGTTTTATTTTGTCTGTATGGCATCATATTACACTCACTTCTAAATATACATAATGCGTCCGTCAACTTATTGCGCACTTTAAAACTGTAATAATTTCAGTTGGTTGTGAGATGAAGATAAGATGTATCTTCGATACATTGTACTTCGGATATAGTATTGGGCATATTATTTGTGTATGTTTGTGTGTGATATATATATATATACAGAGAGAGAGAGAGAGAGAGAGAGAGAGAGAGAGAGAGAGAGAGAGAGAGAGAGAGAGAGAGAGAGAGAGAGAGAGAGAGAGAGAGAGAGAGAGTGTGATGTCAACACCACTTGGTTAATGAAAATGATTATTACTATAATTAATCCTTCACAACTAATTGCAAGTTACGAGTATCTTAATTTATGTTATTAATAATTCTCCAGCAGACAACACTCGTCTCTTTCATTTGGAGGACATCCGGGTGCCTCAAACGTTCTCTCAACATTCAAAGACAAACATTTACTGTCACACAATATTCCGTAGGTGGAAAACTCCTTAATAAAGGAGAAGACAAATCCGTCTTTAATCTATGTTTAGCGAGCTCCACTCCACCTACTTTCTTCTCCAAAACATGATTATCCATATGCATAAGAAGGTCGATAAATTTAAAAATAAATTTATTAAATCAACAATCAAATATACATATGACAAAGAGATTGAAATAGATTACTTGACATCGATATTTACAAGAACCCATGTGGATAATTTATATAATTCACAGTCTTATGCTTCAAATAAAATTCAATAATTCAATAACAATCACATAATAGTTCTTATCAGAAATCAGAAAAGGAGTTATGAGAAATAAGTGATAATAGTTTTTAGAAAATCTTTAACTGCTGTCTCAATAGTCCTGTTGTGTACTTTTGCAATAAAGACACAAGTTTATTGTTAGCTGTTATTACGTCAGCTCCACTTGCTTCACTGGCACATTGAGAAAGCACTGTTCTGCTACTTATTTTCTCGAGTTAACCTGGGTGCTTCATTTAACTGTGTCAATTCCTTCAAGCAGAACAATAAATATAACAATTTCCAAACAACCCCTCTACACCAGAAATTGCTCAGGTACTCAGCATATTTTGCTGCCATAAATCAATGGACTGTATTGTATTCGGTCGGTTTGTAGCATTTTACAAACAGTAAACCAGGAGGTTCGAGGTTCAAATCAAATGTTGAAATGAAAGCAGAAATGCTATTGGTCTCTGCAAAATATAATCAGAAAACATACGCTAAGCTTTCAGTTTATTGCTTTATATTATAACTCTTTCTTTCTTAAATTCCAGTCTCAACTTACAGTTTCCTGCAACGTTAGCCTAATACACAGACACAGCATAATAAATACAGGATATCGTTTCAATGTCAAGTGTTTAGCAAATTATGTATGAGTAGATTAGTCCAATCATTTGTAGAAATAAAAGTCAACTCACAGATAAATCTATATATAAAACATGAGTATAACATATCAATAGCAAAATTGCATGAACTATTTCTAAGTCCATTCTCTCTCAACCAGTCAGTTAACTCACCATCAAGCTAACGACCGCCTTTCATGAACAACTTCTTCCACTCCAAATTCGGGTTACTCTGACAATTTAATAGTGAGTATGAGCGTATTTGATAACATATATTTACCCTCCGGCATATTATCATACTTTATTTATTGTTGACTTTCATCAGCATATACGAATTTGTGTATGTGTGCATGTTTTACAGCAACTTTTTGTTAACCATTTACATGCTGTCAATATACTTTTGATGTTGCTTGCTTTCAAAAACATCTCTCTCTCTCTCTCTCTCTCTCTCTCTCTCTCTCTCTCTCTCTCTCTCTCTCTCCATCCATCCATCCATCTGTGTATCTATCCATCCATCTATCTATCCATCTATCTATCTATCTATCTATCTATCTATCTATCTATCTATCTATCTATCTATCTATCTATCTATCTATCTATCTATCTATCTATCTATCTATCTATCTATCTATCTATCTATCTGTGCGTGCAAGATGTTATATATTTAAACCGGAAGTCATAATATAAGCCTGTGTAATTTATATCTGACGTTGCTATGAGTACATAAAAAAATAAAAAAATTCTGTTGCTTTAAACACAACGCCTAATGCAAGTAATGTTGACTAAAGTGAAGTTCGGATTTATCGCCTATTTATGAGACCTGGATTGTACAGATGGTGTTTATTTAAGTATGTAAATATATGACTGAATTGCTATGTATGTAACTATACGAGTGAGTTGTGCGAGATTAAACTGACAAAATCACCATTCTGTAGACAGAACCAAACAGTGGAAAGTGGAAGGTGGATTTTATTTTTATATTTAACAAAATAATTTATATATTATGTAAGTGATGAAAGAAAAAATGACTATCCTCCTGTCAGATGAAAATCAACGCAGCTTTTTACAAATTACTAACACTTGAAAATCTACCATTTCCAGAAGTGAGCGACCGAAGTCTAGACTTGTCATCTAAAGAAGAGCCGCCCGGCATCTCCTGGAGTTAAGGAACGGTAATTAAGACATTCTCCAGGCTGCTATGCTTTGCAAGAAAGCCTATCTTGATAAACAGCTTATAAATGCTGGTCTAGTTTACGCAAGCAGCGCACTCACTCACGCAAGCACGCATGCACACACACAAATAAATATTTTTTTTAAAATGTTCCTGATATTCCTTTGTATATTAGTGTCTTCGTTACTCTACAAAAATAAAATCTTGGT
>CM054183.1:91817070-91859570 GCA_028829895.1 Sinotaia quadrata | reverse complement strand
TAGAACATACGTGCATAGACGATTTTGCTTTTCTGTGGCTGATACAGAAGCTGAAAAACGCTATTTCCAAAATTAGTCTTCAAAAATTATAAACCAATCTACATACTCCACTACCGTAAATGTTGTTTATTTTTCTGAAACAGCATTTGTTTATGTGACGTGTCGGTTACATAGGCCCATAGGTGAGGTAGCAATTGAAGATAAGGGTCGCGATGGTCACACACGTCAAACACTCTCCTAGATGCAGGTCGAGTGAGTATTTAGAGAGACAGGTTGCCAGCTGTGATCCCTGCAGGCAAGGAGAGCCGACTGTTCCATGCTTCTTCGAAACGAGGTGCCCGCCAAAATCTGTTGAGCCCTGGATAGGACCATTCTGCCAGTATCTGCTCTGTTTTTCTATCAGTTGACACCTGAGGCAGAAGAGTTAGAGAGAAATAGAAAATGTGACAACAGTACGACGTGCAACCGCAATGCAGATGGTACGGTATCTTGAGTATAATTTTATACACTGAACGTTTGACTTTTTCGATGACATTTCCGACGGTCGTCATTGTCACAATGCTTGTCATGGCATTTTGTGGACGAGCGATGATGAAAGGGCAGAAAGCATCTCTTAATGACAACAACACATTAAGTTCGGTACGTTATTTCCACTGTGGTATCAAGTGTCTGGCTTGCAAAGCATTGATTCCGAGGGTTGCTATGAGATATGATCTCTCTCTCTCTCTCTCTCTCTCTCTCTCTCTCTCTCTCTCTCTCTCTCTCTCTCTCTCTCTCTTTAACTATTTGCATTATTAAAAATATAAGTTTGTTATTTTTAGTGTTTCTATTCTCGGGTTTCTAGATTTGCATCAGTGCTAGCTCGTACCATGTCAGAAAACAAGTCAACGTGGAGAACTTTAAGAAAACAGAAAATTATATATTTATCAAAATGTCTGACCTAACACTTGTTCGGGATAAGAAAACAGAAAATTATATATTTATCAAAATGTCTGACCTAACACTTGTTCGGGATATGGAAGAAAGTAAAATGCGGACACTGTAATCACACAATACTTAGAGCGTATAAAGTTATCGCTAGCGAGCTTTGTGTTAGGTGTATAAATGCGTCAAATTACAAAGAATAATACAACACAAACTAAAGATAGCACGTGTGCCAGTAAATAATAATTAAGCTATGCAAATTATCATTACCAAGGGAATATTTGCTTGTATATGATAGCTAGGTGTTTCTCCCTTCCTTCTTCCCTCCCTCACCCATGAAAACTCACTCACTCACTTATTATCCCTCTCCTTTCTCTCTCTTCCTGTTCTTAATAAGCCTCGTTCACACTAACGTTCTTTACTCCAGAAATGTTAGAACTATGTTGCAACACGAATCTCATACGTAAGTGGTTTTGCTTGAAAAGTCTTTAAACGTTTACTGATGTTAATTAAACAATCGCACAGTCGACAGCTATTGTTTACAATTTACTTCCCTTCCCTCGAACACACTTCACCCCAATCCCCAAACAAAAGAAAGAATGGCTTGTTGTAAAAGTAAATTGTAAGAAATACACTAAAGTTCTTGTATTTCCCGTAGAATTGTACAGCACGACTGAAATAAAATCTGATAAAAAAAATACGTCATGCAAGTCAAGAAATTATAGAGTTCACAGCGTCACTACAAACGTTATATCAATTCTTTAAATTTAGTGTTTTGTCTAACCCCCCCACCCCCTCAACATCCACACACTTCCAGTTATTGGAACAAAAATAATGCAAGCGTGCTCTGATGCGCTGAGGTACACTTGAAAAATTGTTTATGGTTCATTACCAGTAATAGTAAATAGTTACTATATACTTCTTTCCTTTCCTCATCCTAAGAATCATTATCACCGACTTCATCGTCATGTTCTGCCTCGTAGTTACTATCCTGACCTTATCCTTCATCCTCCTCTTTTGCATCATCGTCGTGCTCTTCCTCAAGGTCATTCAGGCAGTCCATTCTTGTCGTTATTTTTATTATTATCTTAACTATTATTAACTAAGGCTTCGTTTAGTTTCGTGGTAAGCCAGTAGACGACAGACATTTTGATTTACATCCATTTTTGAACGGGCCGTGGTTTAACTGTTTGGGTGACGTCACGACCATGCGGAATGGAGAGCGTGAAGTATTCAGGAGAAGAGAATTCAGCGCGTTCTCGGAATGCAAAATATTTCCTCGACACCTGTGCGCAGCTTTAATGTCCGTACACTGGAATACACACTTCATCGGCAATTTATTCGATGATAATTTGGATAACAGAAATAATACAGACTTTCGTTACTTCGTGTTTGCACGGGGCAACTTGTATCAACAGAGCAGGCGAAGTTCCCGTCAGGAAGGCTGTCGTCACATGATGTAGGCGGAAATTAAGAGAAATGTCAATAAAATGGCACTATGCAATTGCACAGACCTTATGTGCACTCCCACACACACTCATAAACACACATATATATATATTCACAACCACAAATACAGAGTTATCTGTTTCTTTCAGGAAACATCTATTCTAAAGCAGGTTACCGAACACCCATACTAGCACAACACACACACATACACACACACACACACATACACACACACACACACATAATATATATATATATTCACAACCACAAACAAATACAGAGTTATCTCTTCTTTTCAGGAAATATCTATTCTAAAGCAAGTTACCGAACACCCATACTAGTACAACACACACACAGACACACACACACACATCACACACATAATTTAATATATATATATATATATATATATATATATATATATATATATATATATATATATATATATATATATTCACAACCACAAACAAATACAGAGTTATTTCTTCTTTTCAGAAAATATCTATTCTAAAGCAAGTTACCGAACAACCATATAAACACTCACTCACACACACACACACGCACACACACAGGTCGAAGCAGGAACAACTTGTTTTCGTCATTCAAGCTTCTTTTAGAACACCATCTAACCGTAACGACCACCACTACTCCTTCTGAGAAACATCTTGTCCTACCCACTAACAACTCCCTCTTGTCGCATTACGTCAGAAACCTTTATAACGATACAATTCCTCGGCCTTGGAGAAAATCTCTTTAAGGTTCTCCACGTAAAGCGAATGTTTCATGACGCGGTAAGGAAGAGCAGCCATGTTATATCAATCCCGAGCATTATGAAGATGTTCTACTCTCTTGTGCATGCGGTTGCCGTCAGCCTAGCGAACTAAATTGTATAGTTTTCTTTCTTTTTTTTTTGTACTGCAGCTGTGAAAGTATTCAAGATTAGAAGTGCATTACTCAGTCTTAAAAGTCGCAGTGTCGCACACAAGACGGAGAGTAGGTTAAAGTCTATTTATTCCTGATTCTAATCATAACTATTTATAACCGAAATGACGTTAATAACGCATTCATTCTGAAGAGCATTATTCATACTTTTGCACAATGACATTAACACTTTCGTGTCTATACAATTTCATTAATACACTCGTGACTGAATGTGTTGTTAACACTTTCATGTCTGTACTGCGTAATAAACACATTTTCGTTTTAAGAGCGTCATTAGCACATTTTCGTTGGAATATTAACAGATTCGGATTGCAATAGCATTGTTCACATATATTCGTTGAAAAGCATCATTAACACATTCATGTTTGAACAGCGTCATCAATACATTCAGGTTAAATAGAGACTTTAACACATTCACGTTTGATAGTAACATCAACACAGTCATATAATAACAGCGTCATCAATACATACACGTTAGATAGAGACTTTAACACATTCACTTTTGATAGTGACTTTAACACATTCACGTTTGATAGAGACTTTGATAGAGACTTTAACACATTCACGTTTGATAGTGACTTTAACACATTCACTTTTGATAGTGACTTTAACACATTCACGTTTGATAGAGACTTTGATAGAGACTTTAACACATTCACGTTTGATAGAGACTTTGATAGAGACTTTAACACATTCACGTTTGATAGTGACTTTAACACATTCACGTTTGCTAGTAACATCAACACAGTCATATAATAACAGCGTCATCAATACATACACGTTTGCTAGTAACATCAACACAGTCATATAATAACAGCTTCACCAGCATATTCACGTGTAAACATGAACAAATTCGTGTTGGAACGTCATTAATACATTCTCATTTTTAAAGTATCATTAGTAACATTAATGTCTGTGTCAGCGTCATCACGCACAGACTATGGACTAGCTGTATCTAGTGCCTGTTTGAGTTGAGTTTAAACACTCTGCGAGAAGACATGATGTGCTTTGCTAAAGTTTCATTCCTGAAGTCCAGTATGAAAAATAATTTCACTGAGCGTGTCCTTTGAAATGGTTGTCGTACTGAAATGCACGAAGATAAATTTGGAGAATACCGGGTAGGTTTATGGGGTAGGCATCGATCACGACCAGCCTGCCATTGAGTGTAGCTTCTTATTTTAAGAAGTCATTGTTGGATAGCCTTTTGGGGTAGTTTCGTACACGACATCCATAAGGCAAGTCTGGTCATTACTATTACAAAGCAATTTCTGTGCTAATCATTATAATTCACGAGAAAAGTTTACGTCATTGTATTAATTGGATGGCTTTATTATATGTGTTTCCAGGTAAAGTAAACCGGGTAGGGAGAATTACTGACGGTACCCTAGTAAAACCTGATTTAGTTAAATATCTAAATATGTATGAAGGTGCGTATCTATTATTAATTTAGTGATTATGATAATGATAGTGATAGTGATTATGATAATGATAGTGATAGTGATTATGATAGTGATAGTGATTATGATAATGATAATGATAGTGATAGTGATTATGATAGTGATAGTGATTATGATAATCATAGTGACTGAATATGATAATGATAATAATGTTTGCCATACGTATGTGAGCAGACACGTAATGTTTATATGAAACGGCTACGCACTTTTTTTCACCACTGTTACACGGGTAACAACACGTTAACCCGACAAAACAAACGCATGTGGCAGAATAGCAATGCTGGCACATAATGACTTTAGCTACAGTCCCATGGTACCTAAGACGTTTAACTGGAAATTACGGGTTTCTCACGCCAGCTACAGTAAATCGTCTTTCCAATCATCTTACAACTTTTGTCGAAGAGTATTAGGTGCTGGTCGTTTCTGGATTTTGACGCATCTTGGAATGGATATAGTGATGGGAGACCGGCCATTTGATGACTAGTATGTCTTGCGGAAGATGACAAGAAAAGCATTTTGATAGAAAACGGGCATTCCCGTTCACCCCGTATGCCGATGGTCATCGCACGGCCGTGTTCTTCTCTTTTGAGGTGTCTTTTAGTTTAGGTTACATTTCTTTATGTAATGTTTAAGTTATTAAATTAACTCCATGAGTAGTACAGAATTAATTTGATTCTTTTTCATTTGTTTGTTTGTTTGTTTGGCATCTTGCTTCTTTTAAAATGGCGCTTGTCTGATTTATTTGTGCTTGTTAGCTGTTTGTATCTATTTACCTTTTCCCCCCGTTTGTTTGTTTGTTTGTTTTGTTTGTTTCTTCCGTCCTTTGTTGTTTTCTAGTTTATTTGTTTGATTCTTTCTTTCTTTGTTTTATTTTTCTTTGTTTCTTTTTTGATTCAATTTTATTCTTTCTTTCTTTCTTTCTTTTAGATTTTAAAAGTAATTTTAATTATCGTGACTGACTTCTTTCGGTATAAGTTATTTCATCTGAAATAAAATTTACGTTTCATTGTATAGTCTTTTGTATTTTGATTGTTCAAATTATTTTAAATTCTAAGATTATTAACCGGCTTTAGTCGATAAAAGAAAGTAAATAGGTACCAGGCATGAAAGTATTCCTCTGTTGTAAAGTTTTACCTTTGCTATGAGGTTTTTGTTGACATTTTCCTTTTTATGTTTCTTTGTGTGCGAAATACTGTAAAGCCAGTTGTTGTTGACTTCGTTTTCTTGAGTCATATCGACACATCTTTAGCTGGTAAAATGCAGTGACTTAATTTGCACTTGCAGGCTACTGTGGCAGATACTCTATCGTACGATTGGATGTTTATTTTTAACAGTATTTCACATGTGTATTAATTTATCCAATGCTACGTGAGTTGCTGGATTTTGCTCGTCTGTTTTTCTTTCTTTTTCTGTCTTCCCACTTTAAATATTAACTAACAACTTTAATGACGTGACTACGTTCAAGGCAGCGGTCATAAAGGTGAAAGGTTAATGACGAACCAAACAAATGTCTGCAGGCAGCATCTGTGTCTGTAAATTGAAATCTTGAATACCTTCCACTTCGTCTCACATCATTCTAGGTCAGTGGTTCACTACCATTTTGTGGCCAAGAGCACATTCACTTTTTTTCGAAAGAGTGTGGCGGTCGACAAAAATTTTCCAAGGTCTTACTTTGTATTTGCACTTCAATAATATGCAAAACATTATATGTAAAAGTACATAATGTGATGGAGCATTAAGAGCAAATTCGCTCTTAAATGTATGTAATTATATTTTATAATTATTATTGTGTAGATATTAATTTAGGCAATACCTTTGTTCTATTAATACATGTGATAACAATTTGTCTTGTTTTAACTTTACTTCAAGGCCGGATGTTTGTTATGTCAAGATGACCGGTGTTTCCGATTAGTCTTGATTTAGCTTTACTTCAAGGCCGGATGTTTGTTATGTAAATGATTTATGAGGCCCTATACAGGATACTAAAGATCATCAGACAGCAGGCATTATGTAACTTGAGACCATTTCCATTTGTGTTGAGGGGCCTTGACAGGAAATGTTAATTATATAATGTGAGACAGTTCTTTTGCCTGGATATGACAGGGTCGGAGGTATTAAGAGTTAATATTAGAACATTTGACAGAAATTAGTGATGGGCTAAAACAGAAATGAATTTATTATCATTGCTTTAATGTAGATAGACATTAATGGTTAAATAAAAATATTCTAAGTATTATTACTTGTATCTGGATGTCAATAAACAAAAATAAAAAAACTACGACAAACTGGCTGATGAAATGCAGTGCCAACAATCACACTGAATTAAAACTACAAGAATTAATGTCTTCTCCACTGGCTACTGATGCACAGATCTGATTATAATATAATTATCTTTGTGTTTATCCTTTCCATATTTGTTTTTTTATTTCTTCATGCTTTTATGACGTTTTCTTATAATTAAATTTTATTGTTAATTGTTTACAATTCTTATATGTCTTTATTAATGTAGGTGTTAAATGTAAGTGTAAATCTGTGTCATAATTGCAGTGTAGTGTTTCTTGTAATGTTAGCATCATTGTTGTATATTGTTAACATTTTTCTTTATGCAGTTATTCTGCTGGGGGGGCTGGCGAGTCAAATAAATATATCAGGCCATCACCTCATAATCAATAAGTCTTACTGTTTGCACCGACACCCGTAGATGGATTTAGGGGGGCAGGTTGAATTGATTTGATCTAAATCGCATAAATAAGAGTCACCCCAAGCAGTATAGGACACACTGGGACCTGCCTGGACATGAAATAGAAAAAAAATCCATGACAGCAGAAAGAGGTTGAAGTTTACCGGCCTATGTCCTGTTGCTTTAGGGTCCCACTCCCTCGTTTTTACGCCCCCCTTATCTCAGTACGAAATTGGCATAACCTTGGAGCGCCCCCCCCCCCCCTCAAGAAAAAAAGAAAACTAAAACACAACACTTAAAGCAGTATATAGTAATAGTGATGTGAGACTAGACAAGTATCTGAACTACTTTTCATACCTTGTTGCGGGCGCACATAAATGCCTTGACGGGCGCCATGACCCATGGGCATCACATTGGGAACCACTGCTCTAAGTGAAGATACACAGATTTTGTTTGAGGTACACAGATTTTGTTTGAGGTACACATATTTTGTTTGAGGTACAAAGATTTTGCTTGAGGTACAAAGATTTTGTTTGAGGTACACAGATTTTGTTTGAGGTACAAAGATTTTGTTTGAGATACACAGATTTTGTTTGAGGTTCACATATTTTGTTTGAGGTACAAAGATTTTGTTTGAGGTACAAAGTGGCAAATTTTGAAGACAGTGAATAGCATAAGGTCCAAAAACTAGAAGAAACTGATTGGAAATATTAAGAGGTAAAAAACGTATGCAGCGCATAGTGGTTGGTACATGAGTAAGGGTAAATAGAGGTAAATGAGTGGGTGCATATAGAAGTAAATAGGTTAGGATATATAGTGGTAAATGACTGAGGGTAGACAGCGGTAAATAAAAGTGTACATACAGAGATAAAGTGTGTGGAGAAACAGATCGAGGGGCGCACAGAAGTGAGTGAGGACGCACAGGTAAACGTGTGAGGGCATAGAGAGGTAAATGAGTAAGGGCAGAAAGATGTAAATGAGGGCACACCAAGGTAAATGAATGGGGGCTCAGCGGGTTTTATGAGTGAAGCACACTTGGGTAAATGAGTGAGGACACACGGGTAAGTATGTGAGACATAACAGAGGAAGTGCCTTCATTAGAAAGCACCATTTTTACTGCCATTCTTTATCCCACACCACCACACACACTCGCCCCCCCCCCCCGACTCTGGTGAACAAGAACGTGCTCTTAAAAGTTTTATAAACCCACCTAACTACGTCCTTCTTGTCTTGATGACTTGCTATCGTCCGTTGAGAAAATGGTTTGACATTTCCCAAAAAATAAAAAATAAAAAAGCTGTTTAAATTAACGAAATCATTGGCGTACTGTGAATCCTCTTGGACTTAGCACAATTCAGAAAATTCACCACCACCACCCATCTACCACCCCGATTTGTACGTTTGCCGTTTGGTAGGCGTTGTTATGCTGCACAACTTTAAACTCACGGAAATGATATAGACGAACGATGGAAGGAGAACAATCGGAAGAAAACAGCGCATAAAAGGAACAGTAAAATTCATCGTCTGTATCTTCATAGAGCGTGGATAGATACCACGTGGTTTCATGAATCTTTCACTTCGTCACCCGCGCCCCGAACTGGATGATAATGCATTTTGTTGGTTTTATATGTGTGGTCATGTCAAGATGGAACGATTTACGTATCTTGCATTAGCAAAATTGATTAAATTTTGTTTCTCTATTTTTGTTTGCTTGCTGACAGTACTGAGTTTGATTTCAATAACCATAAATCATTCCCTGCTGCGTACGATAATGGTGTAGCGGTAGTCCAGGGAAAGATGGAAAGATTTATGTATGTTGCATTAGGAAAAATGGACCTTGCGATTTTAATGACGCTGCTTGTGTGTGGGGTTAGACTGAGGACAATTTATTACGGAGTGCGTTTCTGAATTGTATACACAGTTTCTTTTCTTTGATATTTCGTTTTATGTCAGGTTATTTGAAATGAAATATTTCAAGATTTTTGTTTCATTATCTTCGCACACCACTTACGTACAAATACATATTTACGATACCTGAATCTGTGTGTGTGTTTGTATGTTTGTGTGTGTGTGTGTGTTTGTATGTTTGTGTGTGTGTGTGTGTGTGTGTGTGCGCGCGTGCGTGTAAGTTTATACGTGGTTATTGTGCCTTTTATTTTTGATTGTGTATAAAGATTTATTTTAATTGTTGGTAGTATTCAGTTTTCGCACATCACTTATTGAACTACTGCTCTGAAAGGTCAAATATAAAATCTATCTATCTATCTACCTATCTATCTATCTATCTATCTATCTATCTATCTATCTATCTATCTATCTATCTATCTATCTATCTATCTATCTATCTATCTATCTATCTATCTATCTATCTATCTATCTATCTATCTATCTATCTATCTATCTATCTATCTATCTATCTATCAGTCTGTCTCTCTGTTGTCTGTCTGTCTGTCTATCTATCTATCTAACTATCTCAATTGCTAACTAGCATACCCCTTAGTACCTCTTACCATAATCCAGATGGAACCATCTTCCCATTCATAGCACCTATTTTATGACTTTTACTGACTCGACCCCCCACCCCTTAACAGGCTGCTGTTTGTCGTTGTGGTGGCAATTTCGTGAGAAGACAATACTATACACAGACAAACACACAAGACTACACACAGACAAACACACAAAACTATTCACAGACAAACACACAAGACTACTCCAAAATCAGTTGTGACAGTTAACAGTGTGATGATAAAACCAACAGTCACAAGAGTGAACCAGTGAATCAGAACACAACCTTTAAATAAGAAAAATAATTTCATTAAATTTAAAAATGAAAATGTTGTTACAAAATACAGGCAGTAAATAGAAGAAGAAAAGGTAAAACAAATAATATTTTCAAGCAAATACAGAGAAGAAAATATCAAATAAAAAACATTTAAATATTATTCATTGATAAAACATTGCTAAAGAAATCCTGTACTTGTAACTAGCCCCACTACAGAAAAATATATATATCAAAATCAAATGCATTTAAAGATTATTCATTGATATAGTAATGCTTAAAGTCCTTTAATAACTATAAACTCTCTATTAATAATAATTAACTCATGGTAGATGACGCTGAGTAGATTTGGACTGCAAATGGCAGCAGTGACATAAGACAAACAGAGGAGACAGATTCAGGCAAACACAATCACTGGCTTAACTCTCCACAAATCTAACCTTCTGATGCAGAAATTGGAATCTCAGACACTCAGTACACAACTGTTGTGCACAGAGGATCCAAACGCTGTCCAGACTCGAATATCAAGACTGAACAACTAACCATTCTGATACAGACATTGGAATTTTAGCTACGTTTGCCGACCGCCACTAGCCTGTCAACCACTGACACAAAAATCATGCTGGCAATGACTGCCCTTTTGAATCCAAGTCTAATTGGCTAGTTCATTGATCTCTCACTAAGTCACACAGCTGTGATGTTATCTAGGTCAACTATTAGAGTCCAATTCCAACAATGACAAAGTAACAATCAGGATTCCAAACTCTTTCAAACTTTCCTAAGTGTGACACAAGGTCTGCAGACTTTGATATTCCAAAGCCAAACAATCAGGTGATCATATATATGTATTATATATATGTAGCTTGCTCCTGGCCATTTGATATGGATCAACCTCCAGGCAGATATACCTAGGGTTCTCTCTCCTTGATCCTCCCAACCCTAAACGACATTTCTTGGCCATGGTCAGCAGTCATTTTTCTCTGACCTAATCAAAGATCTTTTGCTCTTGTGGTCCTTACTTTTGACCCTACTGTGCATACCTCACACACACAGGTGAACAGCAATTCCTGATCAGAGCCCAGACATTCCTTGCGCAGCCATGTGATATCTGGGACAGTGCACCCTTCCAGCCAGGGGAAACAATCAAGATGCCCCTTCCCATGAGAGAGAGAACATAATTACTAATTAAGGTGTGATCAAACACACATACACACACACAAACAGAGGACAGAGAACCAAACAACCAACATTGATGTAACTATACTGAGAGAAAATAATTACTTAGATACAACTTGTACAAAATAATACCCACATAAATATGAAAAATATGCAGTATAAGGCACTGTCGCAACAAAACGAACCTGATAATGTAACAATTGTTAAGATAAGTGTATATACATATGATAATTATTTTAAAATGTGTTTTAAATATATGTGTGAAGACGTTGCGGTCAAACATTGCAAAATCTTTTGCACTGCACGTCTACAGAGAGAGACACCTATTTATGTCATGAACGTGGATGTTACTATTAGAAAAGATACAGCTCAGGGACCACAACTCTCGATCACTTCATAGAGTAGGGTATAGAACATGTTTTGAGTTGATGAGATCATACTTTAAAAAGGTATTTGAATTATGAAATAATGCGTTAAAATTTCACTCACTCACGTAGGCATACACACAACCACACACATACTCTCGCGCAAACATATACATTCAGACGAACGCGAAGAGTAAAATACAAAGATACATTATTAAACACAGATTACGCACACACCTATCTCGCAAACTGCCCCTTTCAAGCATACAACCTACAAATATGCACAGTAGTCACATACTCATCACACACATATGCACACGCTATATACATTATATACCCCCCACCCCCTACACACTACACCTAACAACTTTATCACGCTACCCGCATCACAGAGGCACATGCACGCTAGCATACGCAAAGACATACTTCATCTAGTCAACAGCACAGATACGTGAGTTTATTGACCTAAACGTTAATAAAATCACTGCCCGCTAGAGCACAATTAAAACCCTTGTCCACCTTACCGAACGTCTTCTCTAAGTCATTGACTGAAGGTCACACCGAGACCATTTGACGAGGGCCCGCTGCCGCCAATGTCCAATGTTATTAGCTCAGGTCTCCCCTCAGCTGTAAATCAGGGAATGATTGGAACCCCTAAACGGGGTGATCGATACACGCCCGACTAAGCGGGATGTCACCCGCCATATTGCAGTAGAACGAGAGTTCAGATGTACGGCCAACTAGTCGTTGGACAGAACCAGATTGGACTGGCATAATTTGCAGGTTGTTATTAATGAATAAACGGTGGATTTGCTCAAAGAATATGAAAGGGTTGTGCCCCCCATCCCTCTCTTTTTGTTATTGTTGTCGTTGCAGATGGCGAATAATTGGGCGTTGGCCCACGCTTTGGTTATTTGGATACATCCTGCGATTTCTATTCCAATGGGTATAATGTTTGTTTAATTCCCTTGGATGGATCCAAACCCTAGGTATTATCCCTTCCTGATCAATGTTATTGTTTCTGTTTTTGCCGTTATTTTGGGAGTACAGTCCCTTTAACAAATATGCTCATCAAGACACAAAGCTTTTATTATTATTATTATTATTATTATTTATTGCTTATTGAAATTGTTTGAAACACTAGTGCACTCAGAGGGAGTTTGAAACTAAAAGGGAGGTAGCCTTCTTCGAATACATTATAATGATAATTATCTTTCTTCATCTGGATGTTGCTGCAAGAATAGTAATATGGCGATTAAAAAAAATACAATACAGTAGTCCAGAATTGTAGCAGGTGATCATTTTTTTGCTTTGCGGCACAAAAAGATGAAAATATAAAAATGAAATTCTCTTGTGCGGTCACCCAAGCGATTGGTGAACATTAGCCTGCGGATCATCTGATGTGACAGTATTCATATATGTAAACGCGCACACATACGAGCAATTTACACACAACCCCCATAAACCTTCAGCGTGCGGAAACACACACACACACACACACACACACACACACACACACACACACAAATATATATATACAGAGAAAGAGAGAGAGAGAGAGAGAGAGAGAGGTGGAGAGAAAGAGAATCAGACACACGTCTATCATATGAACTTGCAAACACCACAAGCAAATAACAAATATTTATGCACACTCAAACAATTACATAACACATAATCGCACATATACACAGTAATTAACACACATGCTCATGCAAAATCTGAGCACGTAGCACACAAACACACGCACGCACGCACGCACACCTAGTAAAATTCAGGACCACGAATCATGCACACTAAATCCTCCGCAGGGCGCGTGCCGTCGTCGAAAATTTGTCGGTAAGATCAGGAACTAGAAAACCCGGCATAATGAAAACGCATTCTGTTTGTTCCAATGGATAGCTCGAAGGATTAATCGCTGATCTAAATCCCTTGGGTCGTAATTGCTCTCTCTATGTTTACCTCTAGACACTGATTGATTCTGACTTAAGTGCCACTGGACCGCCGAGACGCTATTTGCGTTAGAGAAAGAAAGGTCGCAAGAGTCGGTTTATAACTGCAGTGTGATGAGAAGTCCTGTTGCTTCTTCTGGTTACAGCAGCCAGCAGCCGTTCGCCGCAGGTTTCAGCACTAAAGCAAAGTCAGTTTGTAATTCAGTTGCCATGTTTGCCTGTCTTCTTTCTGCTTAAGGGGAGACCATTAAGCCGCTTCCTGTTATCTAATTCGACCCGTAACAGCTTAACGGGTTCCTTTACATCTTATTTTTTGTTTTTTTGTCTTGGTTGACGCCGCTGTATATAGGTCGAGACGAATCTGGTGCCCGTATGCGGATGCTGCATAAAACTCTTGTTCATGTTGTGCCGCGAGCCGCTGACGGAGAACTCCTCGACTCAATTTTCACCTGGCGTACGCCGAATAACACGTAGTACTAATCCTTGATTAAACACATCTGTACCGGTTTCATATCCGTACTTCCAATTATCATCATGATACGTCCTACCCTGACAGGGTCGACAGCAATCTGAAGGAATAAGGAGAAAATGATTTCTGCACGCAGTAAACTTCATGTACGTTTAAACAGCTCAACTAACTGCCACTCCTTATCGAACAGACTGGAAGGAAGAGACTTTTCTTGTTGAGTTTCTCATTCAATTTCAGGGTCCTTGCGTAAGAGTTATTGCCCCTAATAGTGGCATATAGGAGAGTGTTACTCTACTTTTTTTTTTTTTAGCGTTCTATTTTGTCCGTCAGAAAAGAAATTTGTTGCCTAGATATTTTTTCTTCTTGTTTTAACACTAGAGCTGCAATATATTACCACATTCAAAAGAGACAACTCCAGCAGCACTAAATCACATGATGCTTAATTGGTTAATCAATTTACAACGAGGAACACGATGGAAATTAGAAAGAGAATGTTATACACAGAAAAACAGGGCAAGAGGACCAGTCCCAAAGTTGTTAATATTACAATTTATCTGCAGGTTTTACGATACTTTAAAAAAACAACTTTCTTTTTCTCCATATTCAGAACGACTATTTAGTTACTGTCGGTTTTCGCATTCTCCTGTTTCTTCACTAATACTGTCAGTCGATCATTCACGATGATTCGATTACAATATTGATTAAAAAGCAAGATAAAATTAATTTTTCAGTAATAACATTTTGTTCCTTCCCAAGTCCCTCCTCCAACAACCACACCACCACCACCACCATCACGTGTTCGTACTGAAATCAAAAATATTAATTTATCTGTGTGCAGTGTTATAGAACTTATATTTATTTTATAGAATCGTGTTCTTTCCATATAAGGAATTACATTTTTGTATTCTACATTAGTATATATAACACTATATAATAATTACATTAGAGTATATAACATATACCCTGTAGAGATTTCCAGAATTTACATACTAGTGACAGACTCATGATTTCACAATATCGCAATCCAGTCCATACATTCACATTGGTCCACTAGTGTACAGAATCTCCGTATGGATAGGCTCATGACGTCATAAAAACTTATCCTGAATTCAGATTTTCTAGAACATAAAATAAGTGTGTGTGTGTGTGTGTGTGTGTGTGTGTGTGTGTGTGTGTGTGTGTGTGTGTGTGTGTGTGTGTGTGTGTGTGTGTGTGTGTGCTAGGTGGTTGTGATGGTGGTGGGTCGAGAGTAGTGCTAGCTAGCGAGAGAAATGGCGTTGGTGCTAGAAACGTAATGCTGTTTTACTGAATGTTATAAGTGTTGGTGATAGAAAACGTAATGCTGTTTTACTCAATGTTATAAGTGTTGGTGCTAGAAAACGTAATGCTGTTTTACTCAGGTGTTGGTGCTAGAAAACGTAATGCTGTTTTACTGAATGTTATAAGTGTTGGTGGTAGAAAACGTAATGCTGTTTTACTGAATAAGTGTTGGTGATAGAAAAAGTAATGCTATTTTACTCAGTGTTATAAGTGTTGGTGGAAGAAAACGTAATGCTGTTTTACTGAATGTTTTACGCATAAGCACTCGTATTGCACCCATCCGCATACACAAACAACACCCACACAAATTTATACTCATGATCATATTCAAATCTTCATGCTCTCGTACAAGAAAGCGCTCACAATATCACACATTTATATAATGTATACACATACTCACAAACGCACACACAATACCATCATCTTTTCTCAATCAACATAAATAGCAAAACACGGCTCTGGTTATTCTCTTTGAATGTGAGCTGAATAAGCAAAGAGAAAAAAAGAAAGAAAGAAAGGAAGGAAGGAAGGAAGAAAGAAAGAAAGGAAGCGAAGAAGTAAACAAAGAAACAAATAACTGCCTGATTTGACCAACTAGCCAGCAGAATAATGCCACAGATTTATTGTAATCATTATCGTACTATTTTATGTTCGACCTCGTAACTCGCACTTAAGCAATTATGTCTCCAGCAACGGTAATTTAAGAAAACGATTCTTATGGCAATCGTCCTGATTTGATTTGGCACGATAAGCCTAAGATATGATAGTGCAAGCTGCTGTACTTTGGGAGTCAGGTTCTTAAGCAGCATCCAGACGATTCGCAGACGAAATTTGTGATGACAATTTGGACGATCGTTACATTCATCGCTCCTTTTACAAGACTTGAAAATGTTACGTACACTGCAAATGATGAAGTAGTTTGACAAGACGTCAGTGAGAACAGATGAAAACACACTACCTACTAGCCCGTGTACGCACTTAATCACACGAGATCAGCTGGTAAATAAAAACACAATCGCACGCAGACAAACATCACTCAAACATTTGTGCGCACGTTCGTGTATCCATCTATGTCTTAATCTGTCCGCTCCTCTATCTATCTATCTATCTATCTATCTATCTATCTATCTATCTATCTATCTATCTATCTATCTATCTATCTATCTATCTATCTATCTATCTATCTATCTATCTATCTATCTATCTATCTATCTATCTGTCGGTCTGTCTGTCTGTCTGTCTGTCGGTCTGTCCGTCCGTCCATCCATCCACCCGTCCTTCTATCTATCTATCTATCTCTCTATCTCTCTATCTATCTATCTATCTATCTATCTATCTATCTATCTATCTATCTATCTATCTATCTATCTATCTATCTATCTATCTATCTATCTATCTATCCAAACATGTACGCAAATAGATTCACATATTCACGCTTATTAACAAACACTGATGCACATTAACATACGAGAAACATTTCAAGTTTGCATAATATTTTTCTAAATTAGATTTGACAAAAGGTATTTGGCAAATTTTAGTCTTTGAGGCAGACAGGCCAAAATTAATATTCGGTACACCTGGCCAATATCAATGACGAGTAATGCCATTTGGCATCTTCATAGATTAGCTCTTTTCACTAAGATGATGAGATTGCTCATCAAACCCATGAAAGATGAATCTATTTCTGACTTCATGGATGAGATACTGGTGGCTACCCAGACCCTGGAAGAACACATCTGAGAGTTACAGAAGTTATTCAAGTGTTTGAAGGAATGTAACCTTCCTGCTTGAAGAAAAACAAATGTTTCTTTAGACATTTAAGCTCGAATATTTGGGACACACAGATGGACAAGGTCTCCTGTGGCCAGAGGCATCATAAGTAAGAAAACTCAAAGATTTGGAGAGACCACTCTCTAAACCAAATGTTAAATCCTTTTGAGTTGGCCAGTTACTATAGAAAAATTCATTTCCATGTTGGTTTCCTTCACCAAACCACTCACTCATTTGACAAGGAAAGGCAAATGCGAGATGGTGATTTGGAGTGATAAGTGAAGCCAGCTTTGCCAGTTTTAAAGCTGCCCATTAAGAGCTCCTGTCCTTCATTTGCCTGATTTCAGTGAAGAATTCATACTCAGAACAGATGCTAGCAATGAAAGACAGGTGCTGTAATGATGCAGAAACATGGTGATATTCTGTATCCAGTACCTTACTCCAATTGTACTTTGAATGTGTCTGAAGAGATTTATTCAACTTCGGAGAAAGAATGCATTGGAGTTGTTATGGCAGTCCAGAAATTGCAATCCTTCCTATAATGGCAAGCATTTTGTCAATCAGACAGATTGCTAACCTCTCACTCGGGTAAGGCAAACTGGCATTTAACTAGGTGGTCATTACTACTGCAACAGTATAGATATATTGTGGAAGTCATCAAAAGCACCAACATTGTAGGGGCCAAGTATTTGTCCAGAACAATAGAAATGGAGGTGTAAGGGTCCTGTAAATGGTACAAAATCTGTATATAAATATTTTGTATTTTGTCTACAGTAGAGAGGAAGGAATATCCTTCATGTATATGATGCTAACATGATTGCGTATGTTGTATTTCCTATCACAAAGAGAAAAGAAATACTGATAAAGATATTGCACATGATTTACACTTGTGTTCCTTAAATGCAGAGTTGAGAGAATTGCAGAATGAAACCAGGACATTAATTTAAAAAGAACTTTTATTATAAATAAAAACAATCCTTAGTGTGGTTGTACATTTCCCTTTCATCCTGGTTGAGAGTTTGACAAGTGTGACCGGCAAGGGTTAAGACATAAAAGCTACACTTTACAAACCTTTAAGAATTCAAGTCTACTTATCTGTCTTGGTTGAGTGCTTGACAGGTATCACACTATGGATAGAGACAAGAAAGCCCATATCTTCAGGGACCTTGTTTGCCCTATCTGTCTCAATTATGCACTTGGCGAGAAAGAAGATTTGGGTCATGACTTTAAGATATATCTTGGCAAGAGAGTAGAATTGTCCACTTTCCCTGTCTGTCTCACTTAAATATTCGACAGGGACGATTTTGTGCCTTTGTCATGAAATGTCACAGGAGTGATGAGTTTTAACTGACTTAGATGAGTGTTAGATGAAGGAGCCAATCAGTATAGTGTCAAAAACACCAAGACTGAAGAGTTTTAACTGTCTTAGATGAGTGTAAGATGAAGGAGCCAGTATATTATGAAACATAAAGAAACTGAAGGCTTTGAAATGTCTGTCTTTGGCTGGTATTAGATGAAGGATCCAGTTTTATTATGAAAAAGAAATTGAAGAGTTGGCCATTGTTTGTCTTCATGAGCATTTAAAGAAAGTGTCGTCATATTACTAAAACATATTTCACATATTTAGTACCTATCATTTTGCGATCTAGCAACAAATCTTTCCAGTTTCTATAGAATTGACATGTTTGCAGTCTCCACAAATCGAAGGAGCACGTATTTCATAATGATACAAAAGCAAGGGAAGATGAAAGAACAGCAGATGAGATTGCATACGTTTTAACGTAACAGCAATGATACCTTTTGTTCTTCTGATATAATATAATATGAGAATATTGAGTTGCAAAAGCCAGAGAGACTGTTTAATTTATTTGTGTGAAAGCAAGCCAAAGAAAGCAGACTGCAGTCTGTCTTGGCGTAAACGCTAGGGAGACTGTGATGTTGATTTTATGTACAAGTAAGGGTATGTTGATTTGATGCATAAGTAAGGATGACTGTATTGATTTGATGTACAAGTAAGGGTATGTTGCTTTGATGTACAAGTAAGGGTATGTTGATTTGATGCATAAGTAAGGATGACTGTATTGATTTGATGTACAAGTAAGGGAGACTGTATATTTACTTTCATTAAGAGTTATTAGCAATGATGTGCTTGTATGTGTGTGTGTGTGTGTGTGTGTGTGTGTGTGTGTGTGTGTGTTTCAGTTGCACATTAGTTGATGAAAATTTTATCTGATTCACACACAACATAAGAGGTCTTAACGGGTTTGTGCAACTTACCCCATCATAACACAAGCTGAGCGTTAGACGAGGGGAGACAATATTCGGTGGCGACGCAAAAGCCAATCTTTGCAGGCTCCTGGAATTGACGAGTCCTGAGAGACGTAGGTTATTTACGTGTGTCAAACCTCAAGGCTGGCTAATTACATCGGCGCTCAGCCATAGCGCAAAATGCCCTATATTATTTCTCCTGTCTTCACTCGTCCCAGAGAAAATTGGCCATTTCCAACTCCTCTTTCCCAGCCAGAAATATCCGCTAAAAGCCATCTGCCTGTGTATCAATTACTCTATCTATAAGCTCCTTAAAATCAAACAAACAAAAATGTCAAATAACAAAAAAAAAATAGTTTATAAATAAAATTTGCAGTGTGCTTAAGATATTTATATATTTAAAACTGCAAATAACAAACTAATAAGACTAAAGGTAAAATCTTGAATACAATGTCTTGAAAGAAAATATCATTGAGGTTTGGGATTGAACTTGATTAAATCAGACTCTGAGGATACAGACAGCAAGTAAGTTAAGCTTTCATTAAGAAACTAGCGCAGGATGAAAATCTCCAACGTTTTCACGATCAGCAACACAACAGCAAATACTCAAACTCAAGTATCCAAAGAAACTATAGCCGTGGTCAGGAATTCACTAACGCAGACGAAAAATTAAGGCACACGAGCCAGTTGTTGTGTACAACCTTTACAACAAAAATAACAACATGCAGTAAAACGGGGACAATGGTTAGGAATAGCACTTTAACTTCGCACATCTTTAATCAGGAATGTTAAATGATAGTAAACAAGCAGGCTCAACTGTTATGCCTATATAGACTCCGGTAAAGTTGAAAGTCTGGACTTCGAGACTTCTGTAGAAAAAGCCATAATGAACTTACTTATATTAAAATAAATCTTTTCAGAACCACACAACTCGGTGTAAGTAAATGAGAGTAACAGATGGCATCACATAACCTATGTAAGAAACGATGTCTTCATCGAAGTGGTGAAACTACCCAGTCATTCAAGGTCAAATCCTCACCACGTTTTTTCGTGAATTTTAGTTTCTACTTTCTTGTGATTTGACTATAAAAGTTGTCTCCCTTTATTTATTTTGATAGCTTCCATATACTGACTACACAAGGATACGTGGCGCCAAACGTCAGTAATACTACCCACCCCCACCACTCCCGAAGAAAGTAAATAAAAGAAAATAAAGAGCACTCCTGCTGGTGCGATTTAGAAGGAAAATATTTTTTTTTCTGCAGACGAAAGATCTAAAGATCTAGAAGCGATGCTCTTGCCTTCTCTACGACCTCTTTAGCCCTTTTGACAATTTACAAATCTGTCCCTTCTGACTATTTACAGGTCTAGCCATTCTGACCATTTACAGCTCTAGCACTTTTGACCATTTACAACTAGCACTTTTGACCATTTACAGCTCTAACACTTTTGACCATTTACAACTCTAGCACTTTTGACCATTTACAACTCTAGCAATTTGACCATTTACAACTAGCACTTTTGACCATTTACAACTTAAGCCTATCTGACCATTTACAGCTCTAGCTAGCCCTTTTGACCATTTACAACTCTAGCCCTCCTGACCAGTTTCGTCAAAGCTGCCTTGCTAAAAATAAATAAAATAATTTTTTTTGTCATCACCCATAAACTATGAGTCAAATATATAGTCTATGAATGCTAGAGTAAGATGAAGAAAGAAAGGTAAAATACATAGCCATTGGTTTATTAACTAGATGAAACCATAAGGGTTTGGTTATCAGGATGTATTTGGCTACGACTGCACACAGAACCGAAATTTTATTTTAAAATGGGTTAAAGGACCCACAACTTCAATAAAAACTCCTCCTATCAGTAATAGCATTGCTAGTAGTACTGCTATACTGCTTCTACTACTGCTCCTGCCAATCTGAAATTGACTAAATATTGCTACATTTATTACCACTACTACTAATACTACTAGTAGTACAATTAAAATCTATCATGTCGACTATGAAGTGTTACAGTGCACGATTTTATGTGATAAATATCAATGCTAAAATATTGACAGATATTCTTTTTCTCTTTCCTTCTTTATCTTTTTTTCCCGCAAAAGAAAATGTCGTTGGAGATGGTAATACAAGATTTCAAGAGTCATACCACCAATTAAACAAACATACATCTCACCATCAATCAATGTATCGACCAATGAAACATCTACGAAACAACATCTTACCACCAATCAATGTATCGACCAATGAAACATCTACGAAACAACATCTTACCATCAATCAATGTATCGACCAATGAAACATCTATAAAACAACATCTTACCATCAATCAATGTATCGACCAATGAAACATATATGTAGCATAGCGGAGGAAAGTATTACATCATGCTTCCGTTACATCACTGTGATTACCAGTCACGTGACGATTTCTGGGGGCATCTTCATCCATTGGATACTAGGTCTTGGTTTGTACGGTTTCTAGAGTACTTCCGGACGAAGACAAACGACAGGAAAACGTTTTTGTGTTTATTATACCGCACCAACCGCTTTTTCATGCTTCCAACACATCTCATTCGGCTTATGGTTACTTAGAATACTGAGTGATTGTTTGTGCGAACCAATCGAAATATTTCTTAACAGTATCTCTAACACCACGCCCAGCAGTAATTCTTTCATTTAGACAATGTTTTAATTTCATCCCCCTCTATGTCTATCATCGAATCGAACCAGCAGCCTTGTCAGGAAACTGGCTATAGGAAGAACAACATTAGCTAACAGTTTTCTTTTTAGAAAAGGTGCGAATCTATTTCTGCTTTATTTTCATCCACCCCCCCCCCTCCCTGAAAAGAAAAATGTAAACAACAAACCAGCAAACAAACGGTGGACTTTCCCCATGGCACAGTCTATGATCCCTCACGTGATAGCATCAGTGCCAGTGCCTATCACGTGATTATAGTCAAAGTCTGTACCTGTCACGTGATTGCAGTTCGTGCTAGGGCCTGTAGCTTGTCACGTGATCATAGTGTATATGCCTGACACTTGATTGTAGTCAGTGTCCTAATAGATACGATCTGAAGTGAGACTGGTTGTGCAGAATGCCGTGTTTATGCATTTCATATTGGTGATCTGGTTATGTAGGGGCGGTAACTGGGAACAGAATTTCTTTCATGGATGCAAATGCATTGCAACTTATTATTATTTTTTTCTTTTCTTAGCGATCAAGGCAAAAATACTTCATTTAGAAGCAATGCCAGTATTTTATGGTTTTTCATTATTTCTGGTATTGCTACAGCACAATATTCAACTATCTTTAAATAGACAATAACATAATTTGATCCTCGCCATACACATAAACGTGCACACACACGCACGCACGTACTTCGACCCCATTGTGCGTCAACGTAACGTTACTTTTGTTTCGCCACACGCATTAGCTTACGCATTATGCAAAAACACAAAACACGAATGGAAATTTGCAGACACAGGACAGCGTGTAATTACTTTTCTTTGTAAGGACAAGCAAACTGTCTTAATGAAAAAATTTGAAAAAATAAAATAGTCACACTCCTTTACTGGTATGTGTGTGTGTGTGTGTGTGTGTGTGTGTGTGTGTGTACGTACTTGTGCGTGCTACTATATGTATTTGAGTGTGTATATATGTTATTATAGTATATTATTAAATATTATTATATATTATACAGTACTATGCGGGGTGAGCAATACTTTGAATATAACTTTCCAATAGCATATACGATTTTTAATTGGAAAAGAGTGGTTTATTTTCAAAGTCAACAGTATACATGCTGTTTGTGTGAACATTTCAGGAAAATATCTTTCTTAGATAAAAGCATTATTTCCAGTGTCAAGAGCTCTTAAATTTTTTTTTTATTACGGAAACTGTACTTGTTAGCAGATGGTACTTTTCTTTCTCCCCATCCCCACTTCTCCATCAAGCGCTAAAGTACCGACTAATAAATAATAATTCTCTCCCCTTGGCGGGATTCAGGTCTGGAGTGGAGCTCTTTACCATCTCCAAGTACCCAAGGAAGTACGCGTAACCACAGCAACCTCAAATTTTTACGTGATACAAAAACGACAGTACATGACAACATTGAAACGAATTAGAAATAATAATGGCATGTAGCACTACTGTACATGCTTAATTCTTCCACGCTCTGGGTTTCTAGTTAATTTTCTCGCCCTGAAGTGACGGTAAATCGTCTTATCCTAATGGAAAGAATGCGACAGGAGTTGCTTCCCCTGGATTGCTCTGGGCATGGCTTGGGGCTAGTGAATTAACATGTAGTAATGTAGTAAGCAAGGGCAGTGTGTGTGTGTGTGTGTGTGTGTGTGTGTGTTTGTAGGTCTGTGCGAATTAGAACAGAATTTAGAATATGCAGCTAGTAAATTTGATCATATCGATTCTAAATCGTTTGATTAATGTAATTCGTGTTTGAAGTAAAGTGAATAATTAAATTAAAAAAAATATTAGTTTGATTAAGGAATGATTAATTTTCGAATTCACTTCATTTACATATGTGCGAGCTCGCACACACACACACACACACACACAAACACATACACATACACACACACAAACACACGCACACATACACACACAAACACGCACACATACGCACACACGCACACATACACACACATAGTTTCTTCATCTTCATCTACAACGATATTGTTTAATTTTGAGTAGGAGAGTGAAATACACCTCCAGTAACCAAATTTAAATTAGTGGAAGTTATAATGCAGTGTCGTGTCTCGCACCTTATGGGGAGTTCACAGTGGGTTGGACATAATATTTAAGGATGGGTACGTTTTTTCAGGTCATATGACGTCACGGAAGCAACCAGAAGAAACTTTGCGCAGTCTCGCCTACACTAGCCATGCGGATCAACGAAATTGTGTGACCTATTGCCCTCTGAACTCAAAGACGCTGTCTTTTATTAACCTCGCTTGTAATCAAACCAATCAGCAGACTGGCATTACAGATGGCGCAATTTGGTCTTCGCTTTAGGTTTAAAATTAAGCGTGCTACAGCGGCAAAGACTTTCTATATATTTAATCACCTTCAAATCTGTACACTATTTTATTTAACACTTTCGAAGAGTTCGCAAAAGGATGCCAGCTTTGGTGTGTGTGTGTATAAAGAGCAGGCAGAAAGACACTAGGGATATTGAAGGTGGATGTTGTGTACAATTTTGATCGGGAAAGATTCGAGTCACTTACTGTGCCAAATTATCGTTTCCACAAGCAGACAGTAGCACACGAGACCCACTTTATCGACACATCAGAAGGCAGATCACCAAGGATAATGAAACGATTAAGAACCTATAACATTTTTCACGAATTGCAAGGATGAAAACCAAGCATGAGCGAGAGACTGTAATGCCGATCTTTGCCAAGCCGCGCTGTTGATGAATACGTTTATTTTAATAAAGCGTCCTACACTGTTATATCATTCAGGCTATTTTCACTACATGTCTTAGGTAACCGCTTGATTCTATCGATTTCTTTCCTTCTACATTACCATTCTTCGACGGGCGATAATAATTATCTTTAAAAGTATTCTAGAAAGCAATTTAGAATATGTGTTAACAAATTCTAAGATGTATCATTAAAATTACGTTACAAATTAAATGATACTTTATTGAAATAATTACTTTTCTTCCTCTTCTTTTCTATTTGCAGTCTTCATCATGGCAGCTGGCTTGCTAATTTTCCCAATGGGATTCGGATCGAACTTCTTTCGTCATTACTGCGGGGACTTCGCCTCAGCTTACGACACGGGACACTGTCTGATTGGCTGGAGCTACATGCTTGGAATCATGGGAACAGCGCTGTCTGTCTTCTGTCCTTTCCTGTCTCAGTTCACGGACATGCGCACTAGGGACATATTCTTATGACAGCATTATGTGATGACGTGTCGAGCCATGAATTAACTTCCAGCGCCTGATTCATTAGTTTCACGGTACGAGTGACAGACGGCTAAGAGTGCTGATTCGCATTACGAAAGTGAAAAAGAAAAAAGTCGGCGTTGAAGTTTCTTTATTTAAGATATTTTCTTAATTTAATCTTTTACTGAAGTCATCAGGAACAAGTGTGCATAACGAAGACTTAGGACCAACAGTTCGGAACACTAACCAGGCAGTTTTATTGCACAGCTGTGGATAAATAGCCTTCAAGCTTTGACCCGGCACAAAGAAAAGAGCTACCATGAAGTTAGACAATGCTGGCAGACAATGACCAATGAACAAATCGCTTTTCAAGGTCGTATCACAAGGGGAAATTTTACTCAAACCATCAGCCTGGGAACAATTGATTCCAGAATTTCTGCTGCTATAGTTGAGGTCGTTGTAGTCCCTGCGTCATAAATTGGACTATCTGTTGTGAAAGCCTAAGGCTGTCTCACCAATTTTCTTTTGTTTTCTCTTCGTTTCTTCCTCCTTCTCCTTCGTTTTCTTCTTCTTCTTTTTCTATTTAAGAGTCCACTGTATTATTTAGAACGGTATGTTCAGTTTCTTTGGCGACTACTGTTCTGTGTCCTTTCCTTGACCCGATGTTCTATCATCCGTAGTGATACGCATCACGTCAAACGTAAAGTATTTTCTTCCAAAAATAGACAACTGTTAACTACACGCTTCTGTTTCACAATTTACTATTAAAAAAAAAATAATCAAAAAACAAAAAAAAAAGATTCCCAGATTAATTTCGTTACAGATTGTAATGATAATTATTTTCTTGTGGATGATGTTTCCTTGTTGATAATGTATCCATGTAAATGACGTATCCCTTGTAAATGATGTATCCCTTCCAAAATAGCTGACAATTAATGCAAGGTTTAAAAAGTTAATAAATGACATATTTGTGTATTGACAAAGACCCGCGTCATTCTGTTTTACATTATCCTTCCAGCATTATGTGGCAGCTTGATATTTTATGTTGTGACGTGTTAGTTTATGTTTTCTATAGTTATTTTATGTTTAAATTTGTGATTTCATTGACCCAATGTTCCCTCTTGTGGCCGCGCAACTCATTATCAAAACGCCACACAACAATTTCAAAACTCAGCGCACAAGTTCTGGTGGCAAGTTTAAACAACCGCCAGTTCCGCGCACAGAGAAAATGTTCCGCACGCACAAGAAAAAGTTCCGCGCACACAGGTGGAAAAATTCCGCGCACACAGAAAAAAGTTCCGCGCACACAGGAAAATGTTCCGCGCGCATAGGAAAAAGTTCCGCGCACACAGGAAAAAGTTCCGAGCACACAGGAAAAATATTAGAGGGAACATTTGGTTGAGACGTGTTAGTTTATGTTACAGTTCGTTGTTTTATTTTTAAATTTGTGATTTTATGTTATGACGTGTTAGTTTATGTTTCAGTTCGTTCTTTTATGTATAAATTTAGGATTGTATGTTGTGACGTGTTAGCTTATGTTTCAGTTCGTTTATTTTATGTATAAATTTATGAGTTTATGTTGTGACGTGATTTGTGAGGTGATAGTTTATGTTTAAGTTCGTTATGTCATATTTATATTTGTGATTTTATGTTTCAGTTCGTTATTTTATATTTAAATTTATGAGTTTATGTTGTGACGTGTTCGTTTATGTTTCAGTTCGTTATTTGATGTTTACGTTTCTGAATTTATGTTGTGACATGTTAGTTTATGTTTCAATTCATAATTTTATGTTTAAATTTGTAATTTTATGTTGTGACATTTTAGTTTATATTTTAGATAATTGTTTTATGATTAATTATTTTAAGTTATGTTATGTTTAGGCTTGTTATTTTATGTTACCGTACATTATTGCATGTTTCAGTTTGTTATTTCATGTTACAGTAGTTCTTTTATTCTACAGTTCTTCATTTTGAGTTATAGTTTGTTATTTTGTTACAACCATTATTTTATGCTACAATTTGTTATTTATGTCTAAGTGATTTAGTTTAGGCTACAGTTCATTATTTTATTTTAAGTTTGTTATTTTATGTTACAGTTGTTATTCATCCTTCAGTTCATTTTTTAAATTCATTATTTCATGATACATTCATTCTTACGTTACAGTTCATTATTTTATGTTACAGTTGGCTATTTCAGTTTACAGTTAATGTTTTGTGACAGTTCACTATTTGATGTTACAGTTTATTATTTTATGTTAATTTCTTGGTAATTTATACTGTAGTTGATGAATGGATGTATATTAATGAAGTTTTGAAATAAGTTGGATGAATGTTTTTGAATGCTCATTTCAAACAGTTGTTTGTGCTATTTTTTCATGGCTAGATTTTGTTCACAGCTTCACTGGTATAAATGCCAGTTTTCAAAATGTTGCTTAAAGAAAAATATTTTATATTACATTTTTATTGCCAGGTAAGAATAAGAACTATAATACAATATACCAGAATAAACTTTTAATGTTGAAGTCTAATTGAAATCTGAAAATATTATTATGGTAATTTTTATTTTAAATCTGGGCCATAAGTTTGGGGAATTTCTTTTATTTCTAAGGAATTCAGTTGTATAATGAATGGCTTCATTCTGGTCCATAACCATGTTGATTGTGCTAAAGTAAGAGTTACTCCACCGAGTAATGGCAGCAAAACCAAATTCACCCAAAATGAAATATGCAAATTGAGAAAGTCAGTGTTAGTGAAGTCATGAAGTGAGTAAGCATCAACAGTGCAAAGAGTTCAGAGCAATACAGAGCCATTTATAGCTTACTATGCCATTCCATGTACAGGACACACCCTGCACACATGCACGTTGCTATGTAGTTTTAGGGCTATTGGTGAGCTCAATTATTAGATAACATGATGTTATATAGAAAATTTTTATTCTAAGGCAGTAAGGAACACGACAGTAAAAGTCCGATCAATACCTGTCCAGTAGTGTTTGAGTTATTCCTGACCAAACAAACAGACAGACATAATGGAGGTAAGAATATTTATTAGTATAAATAATACACTGACAAATTGACTGGAAGATAGGTAAAGAAATAAATACTTGGATGGCACGTGTGTGCGTGCGTGAACACACGCGCACGATATGGGTGGGAAGATGAACATATAGTCTGACTGCACAATTTGTTTCAGGGAGATAATCAGATAGAAAGACAAACGGATCATTAAATGAAGACATAAGCAGACACTACTCTTCGTGTTGTTTGCTTGTCAGGTCAGGAACTATGGACGTACTTCATTCGAAATATATTTAACATGACAAGAGAGTTCTTTACCAATCGTCCTACAATATCAATTCTCGCGACTGAAGAATTCAAGATCGCAATTAGCTCTCTAGATTATGTTCTTTAAGTAAAAAAGAATGTTGATGTTATTTTTGCGTACTACATGTAAATATTATCTTAAATGCAAGATAAACAAACGATTGTTTACAAATCGGTTTCGTCCATAATTTGCTCTAAATCGGTGATGACAATCAAAAGTTTGTTCTGTGGATTCTTTAGAGATATGATGGTATTGTTTAGCAATAAGTTAATAGATGAATGAATAATTGAATATAGCCGAATGTATTTTCGAAATTAGAAAGAAATTATTAAACGTATTAAATAAAATATGAATTCTCTTAATTAAACAAACGTTCAAAGAGGAAGACGATTTTCTTCATTTCTTCGAAACTCTTTGTTTAAAGAGACCTCTGCATAGCAACTCTTTATGTAAAGGGATCTCTGCATAGCAACTCTTTATGTAAAGGGATCTCTGCATAGCAACTCTTTATGTAAAGGGATCTCTGCATTCAAACTCTTTATTTAAATGGACATCTGCATTCAAACTCTTTATTTAAAGGAACCTCTGTACTAACACTCTTTAGTTCAAGGAACCTCTGCATAGAAGTTACAGAACTTGAATGCCATAACATTTAGCACGTAAATATAAATTAACAACCCACCCCCATACATCCCCCCCAAAAAAAAAACAAAAAAAAAAACCTACAACATTATCGATATATGCCTTATTAATCCTTCACAAAAATTGCGAGCGTCGTTTATTACCAGACAGTTAGATAATGACTGTGTCGTAAAAACTTAACGTCGAGGGGGGCGCAGTTGTCGTCTGGGGCAGACAATTGTACATTGCAGAAACTTGCAAGCACTCAACCGTTTCGTTTAACTAAGACAGAGCAGACATGCCTTCTTGAATTCAAGATGCCCACCAGATGTCGACAGTTCTACAACAAAACCATTTAACACTTCTCGTACTTAATTTAAAACTACAAATATACTGATGAAACAACAGCAGCAAACAAAAATCAAACAAACAATAAACATAAAAACAACAATAAGCAAAAACAAAAAATCCCAAACGAATCAAACATTATAAAATGAGTGAATTTTCTGCACAAATAAATATATTCCATCAGAGGGTCTTCTCTTAGTGCAGAAGTCCGAAATCCGAAATCTATAAATCTCTTTGAAGCTTGCTGATATTTTAGATGATTGGTATTCCCATGAAACAAGCACATTCTTATGTCCTTGGCCATAGCATTCATTCTCATTTTAATAAACTGTTACCCAGGCTGAAAACTGTTCATGGTAGTACACATTACTACAACGCTTGTATGTAACGACCCTCTGTATCAGTAACTATTTCATTTAGCCCACACCTACACGTGAATTTGAAATGTGCGATATACAGGCTTGTAACGATGCCTCCGAATTATTCAAAGTAATTTCCTATCTTCCCCACCCTCCACCCTCCAATCATTCAAGCAGTGAGTAAACTCGTTAGTCGGGCTGATCGAGATACGTCATGAAAGGGCAGATGATGAAAACATCCAGGTTCACGTCCCTTTGAAGAATGCCGCTACTCGTTCAGGTGACGAAAGAAAATTACCGCATACTGTGACTGATTAAAAGATTTTCTGAAGTAAAAGTGCGACCTGTGAGCTAAGAAGTTAGTCACGTCTACACCACACCATGAGAGAGATGGAAACAAGAAATGGGCATCGGGTTAGATCCAACGGGCGTGCTGTGCAGTCTCGACTGGAATATGTTAATGTCAAATAACATTCTTTGAAAGCACTGACAGAGGTGCTAACACTCGAAACTTTATGGTAAGAATAAATTTTCAGAATTTTCATCATGCTATACCAGACACTCAAATCTTGGAAACGGAAGCACTTGTAGGCCTACAACATATCCGTTCATTGCAACTGCTACAAATTCTTAAAGACTACTAAAGTCCAACTGACACTGGAATATTCCATTGAACAATTGTATGCATAGCATTTCCTGTTCAATGTGAACCATGCTTAACATTAGTGAAAGTGAATGCATTCACCGAATATAGAACATCTTGCAGACTTTACAAGAAATAAACAAAACTAGCGTTTAAACTTTTCAATTTTAATTTGATCATTCACTTAAACTTTATGGGGTAATAGGAAAAGAGCAGATTTATGGGGTAATAGAAAAGAGCAGAGTTATGGGGTAATAGAAAAGAGCAGAGTTATGGGGTAATAGGAAAAGAGCAGAGTTATGAGGACTCTAATGACAGTTATGGGGTAATAGGAAAAGAGCAGATTTGTGGGGACTCAAATGACAGTAATGGGAAAAGAGCAAATTTATGGGGACTTTAATGACAGTAATGGGGTAATAGAAAAAGAGCAGATTTATGGGGACTCTAATGACAGTAATGGGGTAATAGGAAAAGAGCAGATTTATGGGGACTCTAATGACAGTAATGGGGTAATAGGAAAAGAGCAGATTTATGGGGACTCTAATGACAGTAATGGGGTAATAGGAAAAGAGCAGTTTTATGGGGACTCTAATGACAGTAATGGGGTAATAGGAAAAGAGCAGATTTATGGGGACTCTAATGACAATAATGGGGTAATAGGAAAAGAGCAGATTTGTGGGGACTCTAATGACAGTAATGGGAAAAGAGCAAATTTATGGGGACTCTAATGACAGTAATGGGAAAAGAGCAGATTTATGGGGACTCTAATGACAGTAATGGGAAAAGAGCAGATTTATGGGGACTCTAAAGACAGTAATGGGGTAATAGGAAAAGAGCAGATTTATGGGGACTCTAATGACAGTAATGGGAAAAGAGCAGATTTATGGGGACTCTAATGACAGTAAGGACTTGGAATCGTACCTGACTCCAGTGAGAGTAACCATACGTGACTCTACTCACAGTTGATACAAGGAAGCGTACCGGATTCTAATAACAATGACACTATGGAATTTTACATGGCATTAGTGGCAGTAGTGACAGGGAAGCATACCTGACCCTAAAGACAGCAAAGAGGAATCAAACCTTACTCCCGAGAGAAAATGCATAGAAGTCTACCTCATCCGCAAGCTGGAGACTCTTTTACCCGATTACAAAGTACATAGAAATAATAAGTATGACTGTTATCATCATTAGTTTTGAATCTTGCTGTTTTAAATACTAATGTAAGTCATATTTGATAACTGAAATGATGCGTAAATTTTTGTTTATTATAACAATTCTGCGATACTGCATTTTAATTTGTTCTTCTTTGACTTGATTGTCAGATTTTATTTTGGTGTCTCCGGTCTCTGACTTTAAGTGACACATTTCTAATCCCCTTTTCTAGATCGCATCGTGCACTCCAGTTTTACGTAATTTTTTTTTCTTTGGATGTGGGTGTGTGTGTCATGAATTATGACGTCTTCATGTTGAGTCTGATGCAATCTCTAGGAATTGTTTTTATTCTTTTCTTTTGTAAACTTCTCAACTTTTTTTTTTTTAATAGTTTGCAATGAAGACGCGGTGTAACAATTTTTAATGTTAGACGCCGCCTGATCAGATCCATTTCTCTTAAGCCGATGCATCTTCAGTCATTTCATTGTTCATATGTCATTGTTAGTAATGATTGTATTATTCTGGGGCAGGCTACTTATCTAAAGCGTCGACTTTTGTAATGATAAATGATATATTTATAGATCGATAAAAAAAATTACTAGAACTGTTGGATAGGTAATTAAATGTATACGTGTAATGTATTTTTATTTGTGTGTGTGTGTGTGTGTGTGTGTGTGTGTGTGTGAGAGAGAGAGAGAGAGAGAGAGAGAGAGTGAATGAGTGAGTGCTGTTATTCGGGAATAATGAGAAGGAAGTGAGAGAAAGGGAACGCGAGAGAAAGAGAAAGAAAGGAAGACAGAGAGCGAGTAAAGACACTAAGGAAAAGAAAAGAAAGAAAGAGGAAGAAAGAAAGAAAGGAAGGATTGAAGGAAGAAAGAAAGAAAGGAAGGAAGATAGAAAGAAAGGAAGGAAGGAAGATAGAAAGAAAGGAAGGAAGAAAGAAAGAAAGAAAGAAAGAAAGAAAGAAAGAAAGAAAGAAAGAAACGTGAGACAGAGAGTGGAGACAGAAAGAGAGGAGAGGAAGAAGAGCGAAAACGAGTGATGGAGATACAGGGGTTCAGACTAAATGCGGGGAAAGTATAGATAAACGAGAGAGAGAGAGAGAGAGAGAGAGAGAGAGAGAGAGAGAGAGAGAGAGAGAGAGAAGGAGAGTGAGAAGGAGAGTGAGGGAATGAAGCAAAAACACAAGTGAAGAAGTCACCGAAATAGAGGGAAGTAGAAAAAAAAAGAGACTGAGGGGGGAAAAGGCGAGAATGAGAAAGAGTAGGGAAACGTGTGTCCAGGAAAGCGCTCTCAATCACTCACACAAATAAATTTACAACAAAAAATAAATAACAGCACAAATATTTTCATTAACCTTTTTCCTCCTATCTTCGATTCAAAGTTTGCCCTTGTCTGCGAACTCGAAGAGACTATAGAAGACATTATCATGAGGACACGCCTACTTCCATTGAAAACGACACAATGCAGATAAGCGGGGTACAGGTCCCCATTTTTTCTTACTCCAAATATCCGGAAATTTTTTGTTGGGCTACAAACATCTCCGACCTTAGTCTCTTGGGCTGCTTTTTAATCTCTAACAAGTCCCTGGAAGGAGTGCCATTATCGAAACGGTTTTAGCGCCTTTGACATTGATGCTATGATCTCCCTTACAAGCTCTTTGCAAAGCTACAGCTTTCGGTGGAGGCAGGTTTCTTCTTCAGTCAATTTTGGAAACGAGAGTTGTCTTACTTGACAAAGCGTAGCGAAGCAGCGGGTGATTTAAAGCATATCAAATATAGGATCTGACGTAATTATTCACTAATCTTTTATGTTTTGTTTCTGTCTTCTGTTTGGAATGGGCAATTCACTGTTGTCCTATTCTATAACAAATTACCATGCGATAAAGTAATTTGTTTACTGCTGTGAGTGTGTTTGTCAAACAGACAGTGTTACTCAACTTTGAATCGACATCCTGTGAAAGTTTTACACACACACACACACACACACACACACACACACACACACACACACACACACACACACACACACACACACACACACACACACACACACGCATACACGCAGTAATGAAAAGGTAGAGCCCATTTGAGAAGTACCTGAATGTCGTCATTGAGTGGGAACACCCTCACGACATAAATGTTCTTGGAATTTGAACAGCTGATCACATAATGTCCCATGTATAGTGCAGACGACAATGTATCTGCTCACTTGAGGTAGCAAATGATAAAATTCTTCAAAAAGGGAGAGAAAGAGGGAAAGATAAATTAAATGTATTTACATTAGGTTCAGATTACATGAACATTAGAACAATGATTTGTAATTTTTTCCAGTTTAGACAATTTTGGACTCGGTATGTTACCAATATATTATAATCGTCGTCATTGTCATCATCACCGGCTGCAGCACCTTCATCGTTGTCATCGTCAACATCATCACGATACATTATGTAAATAGTAGGATAGAGAAAAAGCATTAAGATTCAAGTCTTTGCAAATAAGAATGATATAAGCCTCTTCCCCAGTAGTACCTTCAGTTAATGACTAAGCAATGCAGGCATTTATCTTTCGTTTCTTATTTGTTTTTTTCTCTCTCTCTCCACTTTGAGGGGTGGGAAGGAAATGGTGATGGTGGGATGAGAAGCAGTCCTGCTTTGAGTATACATGGACTAATTTTCACTAATCTTGTTGGGATTTCATATTTGATTTAAAAACTTCTTTCTTTCTTTCTTTCTAGTGCGTGTGTGTGTGTGTGTGTGTGTGTGTGTGTGTGTGTGTGTGTGTGTGTGTGTGTGTGTGTGTGTGTGTTGGGTGGAGGTGTGGAAGAGCGCCATAACAACTTAATTTTCAGCGAATCAAGTGAATCCTGAAATGGTTTTGTGATTGTGGACACGGACATTTCATTTGCTCTCAGAATGGCCGAAGAATTATCAAGATTTACTGTGAACACCGCCGTGCTGTCTCGTCCTTCTGGCAAACACCGATTAGATTTAAAAGACGTCCAACGTCCAAATAGAACTTACGACATTACTTTCGAAGCGGTATGAGCTCCGCTGTTTCTGTGAAAGTCCCAGCGAGACTACGAGGGCCCCTGTGAAACTAGAGGATACGAAACAGGCGCGGAGTCGCGTAGCTTCTGCCCATCTCACTGACCGAGGCGTCTATGTCTCCCAAGAGGAGGTAACTCAAGTGTACGGCGATCAATACGCATAATGCGCTGTCTGCGTTCTATCTGTGATCTTTGAGATTTAAACTGTGCATGTGTGCACTAAGCTGCAAGCGCATGTGCATGCCTGTACCTACATCTATGTGTCTGCATGCCACTATGTTTGTGTGTGTATACCTGTGTGTTTGTGTGTGTATACCTGTGTGTTTGTGTGTGTATATATATATATATATATATATATTATATATATATATATATATATACCTGTGTGCTTCTCTGTATGCCTGTGTGTTTGTGTATGTATACCTGTGTGTTTGTGTGTGCGCTAACTAGATAATAAGCATTGTAACCAAATGATAGCAAAATAAAATCAGAGAGAGAGAGAAAATTAAAAAGAGAGAAAGAGAAAGAGAGAGGAGAGAGAAATCAGAGAGAGGTTTCGAAGACTGGAGGGGAATAGAAATCAAAGAAGAGAAATAGAGAGACAAATTAAAAGAAATGGAATGAGAGTCAAAATTATTGAAAGATTGAAAAAGAAACTGACTATAGATAATAAAGAAATTTGTAAGACAAAACGATATACAAGTAAATAAATAGGCATAATACATGTAAGTGTGACGTTTTACTGGGAGATGGGCAAGATTTTAATTCTCCACCACCACCCCTGGCCCTCGTAATCTTAGGCTAATCCCCCAAACACTGGACACAGACTTTTAAAAGGGAAGAAAAGGCGGGCGGAGGGCAGTAAACTTCTAATTGTCTAAAAGATGTTTACTCTCTTAGAAATGTTTGGTGTTGAGTTTGTTGTTACTACACTGATTACAACAACGTTTTGTAATGAGAATAAACAGAATGCTGAAAGTTTATCTTCAGTTTCTGTTAATATAATTTTGCTATACAAATAGTGTACACAAGACAAAAGTGAATAAATAACACTTTGTGTATGTACTTATGTGTATCAAAATGAATGTTTTCTCAGACCTCCTCCCCACCCCCCCACCACCCACCACCCACACACACATGCGCGCGATCACCTCTCTCTGGTTGCAAAGAAAGACAACTCCCAAGTTTTACAAAGGCGTCTTCACTGATATGTCACAGATATTCAGTGCCACTGATCGTGTGACCTTTTGTCTGATGATGTTTCTGGTTGATTCTAGCTCAGATGACAACACTAAGTTAATGTTTGAAATTATTCTTTCTTTCTTTTTTTCTTTCTTTCTTTCTTTCTTTCTTTCTTTCTTTCTTTCTTTCTTTCTTTCTTTCTTTCTTTCTTTCTTTCTTTCTTTCTTTCTTTCTTTCTTTCTTTCTTTCTTTCTTTCTTTCTTTCTTTCTTTCTTTCTTTCGTAAACATTGTTTAAATGTTGTTTAAAAGTGTTATGTGCAGGTAGAGAAATAGGACTTTGATTTTAATGTTGTTTAAAAGTGTCATGTGAAGGTAGAGATATAGGACTTTGATTTTAATGTTGGCTCGACATGGCTTTTCATTTACTTGAAACCTTTTCCAAAACTCTTGTATGGCATAGATGCTCTAATGAATCCTTTCTGAGAACGAGAAATTTTCTTTTTAAGTCACATGAAATGTTATCTCTTATTTGGTTTTGTTTGTGTGTGTTTAAATGCGTCCTTAACTCCTGGCAATTTATGCATTCATCGAAATACAAGTTTGTTTTCTTTTAAAAAAGAAACAATTCGTCAATCGATAGCGGATTAAGTGAATATTTTTTTTAAAGGTCTTTATATTTTTAAACAAATATTTTTGTTTTCTGTCAGCACCGTCGTCTCTCTCCTACAACTTGCATTTGAGGAATGCTCGGCACAATATGATCTTGACACGTCTATAGTGTTCTATAACCCACACCCACCCTTAGCCCCGCCCAGTTTAGTTGGATTGAAATAAATCACACACAGTGACGGCTGATACATATAACGCAACTGCAAAAACCTTTAATAAGGGAAACAACTCCATTTTAGCCATCCTTGGGAATATCTTTGAACATATGACTAATAGTTTGTTAATAGGCATCTGTGTGTGTGTGTGTGTGTGTGAGAGAGAGAGAGAGAGAGAGAGAGAGAGAGAGAGAGAGAGAAAGAGAGAGAGATTAAATTAGCTTATTCTCCTATTTCTATACTTAATTTTTAATCATATCTGTGTTGCCAATGTTAACGTGACCCACATTGGGCAAGGCTTAAGATGGGGGGGGGATATTTTCGAATTGAAGTAAACAACTCAGATAAAGAATATGTTAGACATGCTGATGCAATCCAAACCAGTCCCAGTTGGATGAGTAGTTTTTCTGACTAATAGTCTCACACTTTCTCAAAACAAATTTATCCAATGGGGAGGGACCGAAAGTTATTTTGTTGAAGAATGTTTTATATTTCGAATCACTTTGATTTTGACGTAACTCGAGTCTGGTCCTAAAGGCGATCGTTAACTTATAGTAAGTTCACTGACCAATAGAGAAAGAATGGACTTAGAAATATTTCCTACATTCTTGCTGTTGATCTTTAATTTGAAGTGGACATTACTTATGTAATTGAACTCTTATTTCTATGTTTTTACTAATTTGAGTACATTATATTTGTGAATTTTGATTGATGCTATATTTCTTATGATGCGTGTGCATTGGGCTATTGAATAATGTTTCTAGCTTTGTAAGTTGAAAATGTTTGTAAGAGAGAAAGGAGCTTAGAGTTGAAATAATCACGAAATTTAGCACTGCCCTTAAATTGACTTTACTAGAAAGGGGTGTGCCTTTCTATTTTTATTTTTGATGCTTTTGATCCACTTTTAGACTGCAGTGACTACATGTACTCTACTGGATCATGCTGGTGTGAAACCAGTGCTGCTGTCGAACTTATCAGTAAACGTGTTGCTATAAGTAATTTTCCTGTGAGTTCTGTTCAAAAGCCAATACAGCAAAAAAATGAGGTTTGACCTTGGTCTTGAGAATTCACAAAGATTATTTTAAACATTCCTCATTGCATGCTTGAGTAGCACTCATGAACATTCTAGAACATTCTGCCTGATATGCTTTGTTAGCATATGTAAAGTTCTAGATGTTTTTCCTCTCTGTGTTTTGTGAGCACATCGAAGATTCTGGAACAGTTGTGTAATGTGCCTAGAAAGGGTATATTGGACCATCACCAAAAAAACAGTGACTTGTTTCAAACCATGTGATTGTGAACACATGTCAGCGCCAGCTGCCAACTTTGAAAAGTTATGTATATTGACATGTACATCAAGCAACATACAATGATAAAATGTATAGTCTAACACTGTACATCAAGCAACATACAATGATAAAATGTATAGTCTAACACTGTACATCAAGCAACATACAATGATAAAATGTATAGTCTAACACTGTACATCAAGCAACATACAATGATAAAATGTATAGTCTAACACTGTACATCAAGCAACATACAATGATAAAATGTATAGTCTCACACTGTACATCAAGCAACATACAATGATAAAATGTATAGTCTAACACTGTACATCAAGCAACATACAATGATAAAATGTATAGTCTCACACTGTACATCAACGATCATGAAAACTACGCACCGTTTGCATGCTTTGTTGAAATTGAACTCACTGACCCAGTCCGTCAACCCATTCCAATTGAGTGCCTGCCAGAGTTTATAGGTGGATTATGCAAATGCTAAGAATACTGCATACAGGCATGGGTGGTTCATTTATGCATTGCATACTTAATAAAGACATAACTCTCGTAAATTGAGAAACAATGTATTATTCCAAGATTTCACTCTGAATTGGAAATCATCTGGGCATTAAAACTTTGGGGAAAAAAAGTCGCCAGAGTTCATGGACTGGAAACATTTCTGGCATGAATTAGTTTGAGGCAACACCGATTACACAGAATAATACTCACATCTTTTAAAATTACTTTTCATTTCTTTTATTTGTAAGCTTTTATTCCTGTGAAACTCATTTGACTAAAATAGTTTACTTTGAATCATGTACTATATACACATTGTTACTAACACAGACGTGCAATGGCTCGCAAACACACGCAGACATACTTGTACACTGACTCGCATACACACACAAACACACACACACACACACAGAGAACCATACTTGTACAATGACTCTCAAACGCACACAGATCCATATGCAAACACACACAGACCCAGGTGCAAACACACATAAACCCATTCTTGTACACTGACTTGCAAACATGTACACAGACCCATACATGCATACTGACTCGCAAGCACACGCACAGACCCGTGCATGTACACTGACTCGCAAACACAAACAGATTACTCCATGTATACTGACTCGCAAATGCTCATATAGACAAGTACACATGACCTAACTCACAAACACATAGACAAATACATGTACTCTGACTCGCTAACACACACGAATCCATTAAGTACACTGGCTTGCAAATACACATATGGACCCATACACGTACACTAACAGATATATATTCAACTGACTTAATGCAGATATGCGTATAATGTCTCGCAAATATACACACTCTCCTCGACTCACATAATACACATACACTTTGACTTCAGACTTTTCTGACTCACAGACAGTGTGCATTGCATTGTACAGTATGCATTGAACTTTACGGTGTGTATTGCCTTTTACAGTCTGCATTGCACTATGCATTGAACTTTACGGTGTGTATTGCCTTTTACAGTCTGCATTGCACTGTACAGTATGCATTGAACTTTACGGTGTGTATTGCCTTTTACAGTCTGCATTGCACTGTCCGCATACATGTAATTTGCGGAGCCGTTGTGCATATCTGTACATATTCTTTATTTCTCTCTTTCATTATTTCTATTTAGTTTCTTTCTTTCTTTTTCTTCTAGTTACTTTTTTCCATTTCTTCTTTACATTTCTCTCTGTGCCTCTGTCTTTCTATCCCAAGTTTCTCTTCCTGCAGTTTCCACTTCCTCTTTCTCTCAGTTCTCAGTATTTCTTTCTCAGTTTTTCGCCGTGTGTTTCTCTCTCCTTTTCGGATTACTTCGTTTTCCTATTTTATTTATTTTTTTCTCTTTCTCCGACTTTATCAAATTGTGTTAAACTTGATTTTGTTGTTGTTGTTGAGTTGTTGTATGCTATTGGTATGTAGATTTAACAACTGCAACTGCAAATATGTAAATCAAGATCTTAACTCTCACCACTGGGAAAAATATATTTCTTTCGTTAGTTCGTTCATTCTTCTTCTGTTTTCGCTCTTTTATTTTTTTCTTTTCTCTAGATCATTCTACTATACAGATTTGCTTGTTTTTCACCATCACACTTTGTTCCTTCTTCTTTCTATTTCTCTTGCTGTCTCTCGTTATTTCTTTCTTGCGTACGTGTTGTTACTGTTATCTCCCTTGTTTGCTGTCTCTCGTTATTTCTTTCTTGCGTACGTGTTGTTACTGTCATCTCTATCTCAGACCTTGTTTGCTGTCTCACAAAAGTATTTCAACCTCCTTCTCTTTGCATTTCTCTCTTCGTATTTGTCTTCTGTCCGCCCTCCCCCCCCTTTCCACGTCAAAGCCATCTGCACGGGATTAAGCCATTATTCCCTAGAAGAATTGTCTATGAATGGTTATTAATTTTCTGTCAGGAAAACGTCGAGGACGTGTGGAAGACGGAATTAATTCCCGGATATTGTTTCCATCATCACCTGAAGATCTGTCGCAGAGCGATAGAAGTCGCTCGACAAGAATAAGTCTAGTGTTTGCTGCCATGCCGATGGCTGCCACAGTCCTTGAAATGCCAGACTCTGCTTGCAGGTCGTTTGTGAAGGGCGACAGTCATCTTGTTACCGTATTCTCGGTGTCGTATTATCCGTGCTCCCTCTTGTGTAAGAAAATGATGGGTAGACAGAGGTAGAGAGACAGTTAGCTGGAAAGATGGATAGATGGAAAAAAAAACTGTCGCATGCACCTGCGCACGGAGGTCTGACGGGCATGCATAAAGCCGGGTATACAAACAGATAGATAGACATATATCTAGAGAGGGATAGATTGATCGACATATGAATGGATGAATAGAAAGATATAGAGCTAGATAGATAGACACGCACATATAGATAAATAGATAAATAGATAGACAGACAGACAGACAAACAGATAGATAGATAGATAGACAGATAGATAGACAAACAGACAGACAGATAGATAGATAGATAGATAGATAGACAGACAGACAGGCAGATAGATATATAGATAGATAGATAGACAGATAGATAGATAGATACACAGACAGACAGACAGACAGATAGATAGATAGATAGATAGATAGACAGACAGACAGATAGATAGATAGATAGATAGATAGATAGATAGATAGATAGATAGATAGATAGATAGATAGATAGATAGATAGATAGATAGATAGATAGATAGATAGATAGACAGCGTGTCAGAGTAAATTTGGCTATTCCTATTTAATATTTAATTGTTATATAAAGTGTTAAATTGTCAGAGTAACCCGACCTTGGGCACTCTTTATGATGGTATTTTTGAAAATGTCAGAGTTGGAAGTAAAAAATAAATTCGAGTCGAGGATGTACTAGAAATTGCTGATGTAATGGAAACCAGTTAGTAGTTTTTATTATCCAAAAATTATAATTTGTGATTTTCATTCAAGTGACAAAGAAGTCCGGTCTTGAAAGGCGGCCATTAGCTTAACGGTGAGATAACTGACTGAGAAAGAATGGACTTTGAATTATTTCATGCACTTTTCCTACTGATGTGTTATACTTGTGTTTTATGTAGAGATGCAGTATGCAAGTAGACTATTATTTCTACAAATGTTTGAACTAAGCTGCTCTCATGAAGTATGCTAACACTTGACATTGTTTTGATATGGTGAATTTATTATGCTGTGTGTGTGTGTGTGTGTGTGTGTGTGTGTGTGTGTGTGTGTGTGTGTGTGTGTGTGTGTGTGTGTGTGTGTGTGTGTGTGTGTATCGGGCTAATAAATACCGATGCAGGAATCTGTAAGTTGAGACTGGAATGCAAGAAAGAATGGAGTTATAAAGCGATAGCCTGGAAATTTAGTGTTGCTCCATGATTGTGTTTTTCAGGTGATCCAGCCTTTTCATTTTCTGTGTATGATTTGAATCTCCAGTTCACAGATTGTATGACTGACCATGGTATAGGTGGGAGCAGTGTGTGTAAGTGTAAAGGAATACATAGTGACGTATTTATCACATCTAATACGCTTATGTGTACATTTCAACATCGGTTGTCCAATAAAACTGGAACTGTACATTTATTAATTTACAATGTAGGACAAACATTGCTGTGTCTTATTAGATTCTCAAATTGTATCATTATTCCAAATCTAAAAGATCATAGTTCTAAATGTTGTCCATTATAAGATGAACACCACCTTGGAGAAATAAGAATGCGACGCAGAACT